>ML976659.1:764405-844104 GCA_010015655.1 Bimuria novae-zelandiae CBS 107.79
AGGGTTAAGAAAAGGGAGGAAAAGGAGAGGGTCGCGGCGGAGAAACAGGCTGAGCAACAACAGAGGATTCAGGAGAAAGAAAACTCCGAAAAGGCTATACAAACTTCCTAAAAGGGAAAGAGGAAGGTCTCAAAGCCTGCCGCAGCGCCAAAATAGAAAAAAAAAGCAACGTGTGGTGGTTGCTGAGGGTAGGGGGGATAGGGGTGATGAAATAGGGCGTGATCCAGCACCCACAACAACAACGCGCCGTGGCCGCAACATTAAACTTCTAGCGAAATTCCAGTAGTACATCTTTTTCGCAGCAATTTATATAGTAATTGAATGAATTATTAGAATATTCTAGCTATTGTGGATGGCTCAGTAACGAGGTGTTGTAAACTGCGTGATTTGGTTGGGGTGCGCCATTTGCCGAACCGCGCCAAGTGCTGAACCAACATGTTACCTCTTATAGCCACTAGATATAGGATGTTTCTCGCCGTTAAAGAAGGCGTATAGACGCTAAGCTAAGGATCTAATATATAACTATATTACGTATATTACTAAAATTAAGTTTTTATCTTACTTTATTACTACTTTTAAGGCTATAATTACTTAAAGTAATATTTAAGAAAGCTTTTAAGGTGCTAGCCTTATTCCTCTTAACTTAAAAGTAGTAATATTAAAGTTTAACGTCTACCTACGTATACTATTACTACTAGTAGCTAATAGTAGCCTATAGTAGTTGCAGACGCCTAGTAATATCTTAAAATTTAGGTTATAATTAACGCTAGTAAAGGAGAAAATTTAAAGGTACCTAAATAGTTCCCTAATAAGCCTAGTTAAGGCTTTTAAAAAATAATAAAAGGTATAGTAATAGTAGCATATAAGCTAGTATTAGCGTAAAAGTAGATCGCTAAGCTTTAAGCTACTAATAAGACTACTACGCGACAGAAATTACATAAAAAAAAGTAATTATAGTAAAAAAAAGTCTTTATAGCTACTAATAGCTAGTAACTAACTATTCTAAAGGACTTTGCGGCGCGTAGTAATAAAAAGAAAGTAAAGAAAAGTATACGCGCTAATAGAGGTAAATTAACTTAATAGCGCTATAGGCGTTATAGTAAAATTAAATATAATTTACGCACGTGTAAAAAAGAAGTAGAAGTAAATTCTAAGTAAATTAGCCTACTATAATTTCTTATAACTATTTATGCGCGTTCTGTACTATCGTGTAGAGTGTACGTTTTAATAGGGTCTTGGCATTTCCAGTCACTCGCTTGTGCCGGTCACTCGCTTGTGGAGTACGTTATAACTTATATATTTATACACCTCGTATTAAGTTTGTATAAGTATAGTCCTTATATTTAAAAATTTATAGAGAGTTTAAGTTTTAAAATTTTAGTGTTCTGCTTAGTTAGACCTACCTGTGGCCCTTGCGACCTAATCCATTTACCAGCCTAATTGTAAGTTTATTTAATAGCTTGATCTTATTAACATCGCGTAACGCCTCCAAGGTAGCGTTAATAGTAATAATAATTTTATATATTTAGCTACTTAATTAAGCAAGGTTTTAGCTTCACCTCTTAATTAACATAAAGCTAAGGGGCGGTATGACGGTTTAGTATAGAGCTTGGGCCACCCGCGTACGTGCGGCCCGTGCACATGATACACACAGTATATAACTTCTGTAGAGTAGCTACTCAATCAACAACGATTGCCTCAACACTCTTTTTACAACTTCACATAACTAAATCTATGTTCTTCACCATTCTCGCTTTCCCACCGCACGTGCTTAATCCTCCACATGCGCCCCCACCCTCGGCATATAAAGCGGCGCGATCCCCCCCTGACCCCCCCTCAACGCTGCATCCCTAACCCTCACCTTCTGCCCGTCTCCCAACCCCGCGTACCACACCTCATCCCCTCCCCTCTCCATCCCCATCTCCGCCAACTTACTAAGCCCCCGCGCCTCCAACTCCATCTTCGTCCTCAACGCACTCGCAATCACCCGCGCCTGATTGATGCCGAACTCGGTGGCTACGCGCTCGAGCGAGCGCAACACGAAAGCTTGCGCCTCGGGCGACGCGATGGGCGTCGCGCCCGCGATGTAGAGCGCCCAGAGAGAGGAATACCCGCCGCTGACGCGGATGACGGGGAGTTGGTCGGTGGGCATGGCGGGGGAGCGGAATTCAGTGGTACAGCTGGCGGGCTGGGGGCGGAAGTTGGAGAGGAAGGGTTTGGCAGAGGTGGGTGTGGGTGTTGTTGAATGGGTCTGTTTGGGTTTGTCCATTGTCGTCGGTGTGGGTGGGGGGGACGGTGTGGGGGCAGCACGGGGCGGAGTAAGGTCTTCTTGTACGGATGTGGGCGTCAAGGGATATGCACTTCTATCATGGAAGTTGGGAGGAACTTGAGGTGTGTCGTGCAGATACTGTGGTATGCTCGCGAAGATCTCGGCTTGCATCTTGTACAGTGTCTCGGTGGAGTCGTCGAGGAGCTGCATGTATTTCTTTCCCACAAAGACAGGCGGTGTGGCGCTGAATCCAGCAATCAGACTGTTCCGAAGGATGTCGTGAAGATAGATGCGGATGTATCGGATCCAATTCCAGGTCTGCGCCGCCGCGAGGTGGGGATATATGTGATATTCTTGACCGAAGATGCCCGGCGTCCCTTCTTCGCACGTTTCCACGACGTATTCCCAGTCCTGGCCCGCAGCCTCAAACATTCGCTTTGCTTCCTCGTCGATCTCTAGGGCGCGTTGGACTATTGCAGTCATGTCTGTGAGTCGATGGTTTATGATATGCGCGCGGAAGTCTATCGTAGCGATGTGGATGTGGAAAAAGCGCTGTACCGGATCGTGGGGATCTTCCCACTTTTCAACTTCCTTGTTCAAGTCGTGGACGAACTTTGGAAGTGCAATGCCCATCCCCATGCATCTAGAAATTTGATACGCAGTTAGTGCAAGCCTGAAGCGTGGAAATGACACCTCGCATCCTACAGATCACTCTACGCCTCGGCGTTACGTACTTAATCGTTAGCAGACCCACAGTCTGAAAATACATCCGCCGACCTGCAGGGGTCTCGAACTGTGCCCGCCCTCGCATCCGAACAAGGGACGAGGAGCCTGAAACGTGTTCCAGCCACCCTTTGAATGAGACTTCGTTGTGGGTGGATTCAAAAACACTAAGCAACATGGTCGCCAGTAGGGTGTTATCTGACTTCGCCTCGGAAGGCTTCTCAAGCGCTTTATTCGTCATCTTCAGAGCGTCAAGATACCATGTCGTGGCCTCTCTCTTTAGTCCGCTGTCCATAAAGAGGTTAGCCGTACCGGCCAGGCCGAGTGCAGTCATGACTAGATTCGTGGTCAGCGAGGGCAAAACAATGGGAGCTGGTATCAGGTGTATGTGGGAACATAGCTGCTCTGTACCTGGGTATCAGTACCTGTCGCCACAATCGGATGAAATCCGTTGGTACTGAGATGCTTATTATACGCTGCAGAAGACAAGGGTGGCAAATCCACTCCCGCGGCGTAGTGCATCATGAAGAAAGCAATACCTCTATCGATCACAGGAAAGAGCAACGGGCCACCTATATCATGTTGCATTCGTTTAATGGCGCGTCGCGCTTTCTCGGCATTATTCCGCTCATCACGAGCAGCGAGGGCTCTTGCTTTCGATTTCTGGGCTTTGCGTTCCACGGCGGCAGATTCATCTTGGAAGAGGCGATCAATTGTGTGTTCGTATCCAGGACATTGGAAGCCCTTGTCGGCACATTTGACACACCCTTCCGGCCGTTCATCACACTGTCAATATGTGTTAGCCAGATGTAACAGGTTGCCAAGAGGGTGGGTCATGTCGGCCCGCAAAGGAAGTTGGACTGGGCTGCACATTGCCCTTGTGTCTCGCGCTGCTGACCGCATCAGGTAATAACTCGTAGCAGTATTGTATGGATGCCACCCCACAGCCACTAAGCTGATGAAGTGCAAATGGCGACATCTCTCGCAAGAATTAATAATTAAAGCGCCACGTACCTTGATCTTCCGTTGCCGACATTTCCTGCAACCTGTAGAGGGCCTCCCTCGGTACACCATACTGTGTCTGAGCACAACCGCCTTGCCGAGCCCCAATGCAGAAGACGTAGGATATTTCCTTAGTAGCCAGATATCGCTGTTAAAGAAACTGATGGTGCTCGCTCCTTATCTTGCTCAGCAGCGCGATGATACTACAGGTGTTCACTCCAAAACAGTCGCAACCAACGCACAGAGGACCGCAGCCGGGGAAATGAGAGTTCTATGAGAATTGCACTGCGGCTTCGAGGTTGGATCCCCTAAGTAAGCACTCAATAAGAAGTGGCTTAGCAAGATGACGGGGAGCCTGCGTGGCTCTGTGACTCCAAAAACATGCAACTGATGCTAAACCTATTGCGGAATACTGTGCGTAATTGGCTGGTTCGCAGCATGGAGCGCCTCCCACATAAAGCTGAAAGCTGGCTATACACTACTACGTTAACCGTTAAAGTTTATTCGTTGTATTATCTATCCTAGGGTTACTCATTGCCTTTTCCAAGTCTGACTCTGGCCCGTTATAGCCCACTTCCGCCTTTGCGCGAGTGAGCGCTTCGCTGTACCCATGAAACGCACTGGAAAAGAATGGGAGCTAGAGACGGCGGAACTGTACTCTAAACAAGTCTAATGATCTATCATCTACATCTCCTCGCACCTTTCACACTGACACTCAAACCCCCAGTTCGTCTTCAAAGTCTTCATCCTCTTACCCTTGGACATCTGCCTCTCCTCCCCACTCAGATACGTAATGCACAGCTCGTCACCCTGCTTGATATACCTCCCAGCTCGGAAATGCCACACTCGTCCGACTCTCTGCTTCTCAATGTTGTTCCCACACGAATGATTGAAGTACGAAGCCGAGGGCCAGCACCCATAGCCGAAGAACTCGGATCCTTCGTCCTCCAGCGAGCGTATGCCGAAGGAGTTATGCGAGTCGCGGGAGGAAAGCATGAAAAGGTTCTCTGGCGTAATGTGCGGGAGGAGAGTTACAGGGCAGATAGCCAGCATGTGCAGGTACGTGCGCGTGAATGCCCGGAGGTCGTCATAACTGTGGTATGGCGTGTCGTCGTCGGCGAGCGCGACGAAGCGGTCCCAGTCTTGCGGATTGTTGTGCTTCCACAGGAGGCCACTGACGCAGAAGGCCATGATGTCTGGCGAGATTGGCTGCATCAGCGCCTTCTGGACTGCCTTGCGGTGCTGCTTGGTGACCTTGACACCGTTGTCCGTTGACTTGTCGCCATCCGCTTCTCTCGCGATGCGTATCGATGCCGCCTGCTCGGTCGTCGCTTCCCACGCAATCCGAATCTCCTTCGCCTTCGGCCGCGGTACCCCTACATCCACCATATCCGAGTCTTCCTTACTCCGGTCCTTAACCAGAGTCTGCACCACCGTCCACGTCTTGACGCCCAGCTCGCCGACCCTCTCGCACCACTTGAGCTTGCAGTCCTGGGAACAAAAGACAAATCCTACGCTCGCGTCCCGCACACTCAGTCCCCTTCCGCGATCGTATCCAAAGCACTCCCCGCACACTTCACGGCGGTACTCCTTAAGCACAACCTCGAGCGTGAGGTCATCCCCAAGGTAGACGAGGGTATCAGCGGGTATGTCTTGCACAGCGAAAACGGCGCGACCGGAATGTGGCGTGTGGCGTACTTCGAAGAGGTGCGAGGTGGGCGCTCCGGGGGGAGGCGGGCTATCTAAGATGTCTTCCTCGCCCTCCATACTGAATTCTGGTATATCGATATTCGGAAAGAGGTGATCAAGAAACAATGCTGCTATACCGACCTCGGGAGAGCACTTGAGACGTATAGCGTCTTTAAAATGACGGCGTATTTGAATAGCGTGAAAAAACAAGCGTGCGTGAGGTTTGCCGAACAGAGCGAAGGCCAACAAGCGCTCAGTTTCGTATATCCCTGATACTCATACCGGAGGAGAAAGATCTTATGAATAGTGCCATTGTTGATGTGTTTATGGGTGTGAGTTCGGACAGGCTGGTGGGCGAAGTGTGAGAGTTTAATGTCAAAGTCTAGACCTGCGAAGCGCTTACCTTGCGGCGATAAGATAGCGCGCGGATATAAGCGAAGAAAGCAGGAGCCTTATACGTCCCTTGTCCGATGACGACTTGTTCACGATTTGGCCGTCCCGGATCCGCGAGTTCATTCATGCGACTGTGCTCTCGATTCCGAGCAAATGACGGGGCCTTTGGACAGTGTACACTAACAGTGACACAACCAACTCCCTAAACACTAGGTTACCAACCAGTATATTTTCAAGACACGAAGCTTCGAAGACTATCATCTCCTATTCTTGTGAGCAGGTTCTAGTTCCAGGGAATCACATCTTGATTAGATTCAGCATCGAACAACATCACACCCCCCTGCTCCCCGACCGCGACCCTACCCACAGACCCCAAAGTCCCTACAAATCTCCCTCCCCACCGCTTTGATGCCCTCCACAATCCACAGCTGCGCATTGCTAAACACCAGCACACCCCCCGGAATAAACGCAAAATTATTCGACTCGACGCCCACCCATATTTTCCCAATAAGGCTACCCTCCTTATTCCACACATGCACGCCATCCCCGCACCCCGCCCAAACATTCCCCTCCGTATCGGTATGAATCCCATCCGGGAACCCATTATCCACCCACGCAAACGTGCGCCTGTTCTCCAAGCGCTTCTGATCCACAACGTCGAAGGCGTAAATAGTAGCTGGGCGCGTCCCGTTGATGCCGTTGATAACTTGTTGTGATCCTGTGTCCGTGACATACAGCGTCTTCAAGTCGGGCGAGAACTCCAGGCCGTTGCTCGCGACGAAGCCGTCCGCGACGGCCGCGATCTCGCCCGTGGACGGTGAGAAGCGGTACACCTGCGGCGGGATCTGCGGGGCAGGCCGGAAGTTCTGCCAGAAGCCGTACTGCACGTCCGTGAACCAGAGGTCGCCGGTGATGGGGTGCTGCCGGACGTCGTTGACGGAGCTGAAGTTGCGGCCGAGGAAGCTGTTGAGGAGCACTTCCGAGGTGTTGGTCACGGGGTCGACCGAGACGAGGCCCGAGTAGTGCGTGAAGTCGCCTTCGTCGCAGAAGAGCAGGCGCGGTGGGGTGGTGCCATTGCCTTGGGGCGAGCCGGGTGGGTAGTAGGTTGTGCCTCCGTTGGCTTCGTTTACGTCTGGGTATTGGGTTGAGGAGATGGCGTAGTCGTTGCCCAGGTCAATAACTGTAATGTTGATAGGATCGTCGAGGCTCTGGTAGTTACTAGTCACGTAGATTTTATTGGTCTCGCGGTTGTAGGAGCCCATCTATGCCAATCAGTTAGCCTTCCATCTCCCTTCATGAGTCTCTCACACATATCAATCCCACAGAGAAATAGTCTTGACATCGTGTCGCAACTTCCTACACTAACGCTCACCTCATGAAAAGCCTGCCACTCCAAATTCCACAACCTCCTCGCGCTCGCCGCCTCCCCTAACACATCCCTCCCAAAGCTCTCCTGAAACCCCAACAGCGCAATCGTATTTGAATCGCTCACATTCGTGCTCACCAGACCCGCAAAATACCCCGGGTCCGTCGCGCCCGCCAGAAGATCAACCGGGATAACACTCGTCATCGTCGTAACCGTGAGAATCACTACTTTCCACACAACTGATATCTGCGATTGCGAAGCGAATTGCACACCTGCCTGGGCCGCGCTTTCCATCCCAGCCTTTTATGTACCTGCACCGCGCGTCTCGGTCGTTCTCTGCGTCATAACCCCTCACTAGGATGCATGTGTAGCGGAAGGGAGCCGGAGCACGGGGACGGAACTTTTTTTGACGGTATGTCCGTGGTTCTCATTGCCCAATTGGCTTCTTTACCGGGTTTCTGTAGATGGCATGGAGTGTTCGAGGGTAGGGTTGAAGCATTTGGAGGGGGCTGGGGAGTGGGGTACAGTAGGGCCGACGCGAGATTTGCATTGTGAGTTACTGCATGTGGAATCGGTTCGAGCGACCGTTCTGGGCAGTTGTGACGAGTCGAGGTGTACCCGGTGGCTCGTCTCGAGGTTAGAGTAGAATGTGGACATGTCCGAAGTTGATCGCCTAAGCATGAAGATTTCTTTCTACTGACATGGATGTTGATTATCACTCTACGATACTAACATCGGTGTTTCTGTAAACGCCAATGTCTCCATGGACTATGCAATATATACGTCCCGATGTTATGCCTGCCTGCCTGCCCTTGTTCAACACGAATGCGTCCCTCTGCTTGTCGTTCCCACCCCGTTCAAAAATATCAATATCGCAATGACGCCCACAAACACCATGCTCGCGAATGCCTTACTTACGTACATGTCGAGCAACCAAACAAACGGATAGATTAGGGTAATATGTAATGCTTCAAAACTCCTTCCAAGCCGCACAACTACCGCTTAGGCAACGGCCCACTCGCGCTCGCCGTTAGGGCGCTAGTGACGGGCGTTTGCATGCCTACCGGCGTTGACGGGGCAGGTGTGGGTGCGCGACTGGGCACATTGCTCCGGTTGTGTGCCATATGTGCTTTGACCAAGTGGCCAGCGCACAGGGCCGCGTTAAGAGAAAGCTCACCGGCGAGAACACCGGCAGCGATGACGCGGGCGAGTTGCCGCGCGTTGTCGCCGGGCGACGTTGGGTGGGCGCCACGGACGCCCAAGAGGTCGAGCATAGCGGATTGCGGCTCAAGGATCGTGCCACCTCCTATGGTGCCGACTTCTATTGAAGGCATCGAGACTGAGATTTGCAGATTCCCGTGTACGCTGGGCATCGTTAGTGGATGTAGATGATGTTCAAGCGTAGTGACTTACTTATTCATAATGGTGATGCAGTTGGAGGACTCAACTACCTGGGCAGGATCCTGCCCAGTAGCAAGGTAAATCGCGGCAACGATATTAGCTGCGTGGGCATTGAATCCACCCAGCGCGCCAGCCATGGCCGAGCCAATGTAATTCTTCGAGATGTTCATCTGCACAAGGTCTTCAACCTCGCACTTCAGCACGGATTTGACAATGCGACCAGGAATGACTGCTTCCGCGACAACACTTTTGCCACGGCCGTCAATCCAGTTGATGGCGGCCGCCTTCTTATCAGTACAGTAGTTACCAGACACAGTAATCACGCGCATATCATCGAAGCCACAGTCGTTTGCCATGACAGTAAGAGCGTGTTCAACACCCTTGGAAATCATGTTCATACCCATGGCGTCACCCGTTGTGGTCTTGAAACGAACGTACAAATTCGTCCCGGCGATGGCGGTCTTCATGCTTTGTAGCCTGGCGAATCGGGAAGTCGAGTTGAAGGCGTTCTTCATTGTCTTCTGTCCCTCCTCGGAATCAAGCCAAAGCTTGGCAGCACCCGCACGGGCAAGACTGTCGAAACCGATACAGGGTCCACGAGTCATGCCGTCGGCGGTAACAACAGTAGTGACACCTCCGCCAGCGTTGATGGCCTTGGAACCACGAGAAGTAGAAGCGACAAGAACACCCTCGGTAGTAGCCATGGGAAGGAAATAGTTCTGGCCATCAACCATGATGGGTCCAGCAACGCCAAGCGGCAGAGGTAAATAACCGATGACATTTTCGCAGCAAGCTCCGTGCACCAAGTCGTAGTTGTAGTCCTTATACGGGAGAAGAGAACGTTCGAGCAGAGTGGAAGTCTCGCGAGTTGCATGGGTTCGGGACACTAGACCACGTCGAATCTTGACAGCGCGCGTCTTGTCGCCTAGGGTCTTTTCCAAGGCATAACCGGGAATCTTTCCTTTGACTGCAAGATCGATAAGCTCCTCATCGGTGAGACTAGGTGCGCGCTTCTCTTTCAGGACCTGTTCCAAGAATTCCATGGGACGATTAGGCTCCGTCTGCTCCTCTTCAGTGGGCGGCTTCGCAAGAAGCTGCGGCTGGACTGGAGGCGGCTGCGGCACGTGCTGCATCAGAGGTTGGGCAATTCCTCGGCTTGCCTGTTGCTCAGGGCCCGGAGTTATCGGAGGAGTCGGCATATGCAGATGAGGAATACCAGGAGCGGGAGTGGGAGGAGTGCCGTCTTGAATCTCGGCCGCGGTAGGTGGTTCGAGTGGTTTGTGAGGCTCCTTGATGGTCCATCGGGCCGCGTTGAAGAGGTAGCCGTTCATTACGACGCTCAAGAAAAGAGCCACAATGATCCACTTGCTTAGGAAGGGATCCTCCATGCTTTTTAGAACACCATCAACAAAATGGGTACTGATATTGTTACTGAAGGTCATCCCATCGTCGCTAAGGCTTGGTTCGGCGTAGTGAATCGAGGGGTATTCCAGCTCGTACTTGATGGGCATGAGAATGGTGACAATGGTCGAAACTGAAGCTTTCTTTGCTTGGTCAACAATGGCATCAAGGCCGCTCCCCGCAACCTTGAAAGGATCCAGCGGGGGTGTCGCGTAGACATTGGAGAGATGAGAAGCCTTCGGAGCCAGACCAAATCGTAGCGTGGCCAGGTTCAAGATATTGACCAGGAAGAATCCGGCAACCATGACCAGTTTGAACTTCGGCACGGTGATCTTCTTTCCCAGAATGGTAGTGGACGAAGATCGAGACTGTACATCGCTCGCGCTAGGCCAGTCGTTGTTGAGAGCCACGTTCTCGGCCACCCTGCGGTCCACTCCATCGTCTTCTAGTGCGCGGCGAAGGGCAACATGTCGCTTGATGCGATTGATTTCCAGCTTGATGGTCAGGATAGCGGTATAAAAGGTCAGCAGCATGATGGCGTCGAAGAACAGAATCCATCCGCCGAGGAAGCAGAACTGACGGAGTCCTCCTTGGATGCCAGACATGGCGCCCGCAACTAGGACAAGGATTTCAAAGAAGTAATCTCGTACGATGTCGAAGCCAGTCTTCTTAATGGCAGTTTGCACGGCGGACTGAATCGTAAGCGGTTCGCCGCGGCTATCCTCTGCAGCTCTTCGTGCATCCATCGAGGCAGACAGCACCGCCTTGGTCAAAACAATAGGCTTTTCAAATCCGATGATGACGACCAGGAACGGTAAGCCCTCGGAGAGAAGAACCATGTTGATAGGAACGCCGAAGTAGGTTGTTACGGCGAGGGCAAATAAGAATGCGAAGGCTGACTGGAGCAGCACAGCGGTCGCGAGCCAGAAATTTGACCCCAGGCGTCGCATTGCGAGGAACAGGGAAACAAAGGTCAAGTGCATAGCCAGGTAACCCATGGCCATGATGAGGATATCGCCAGTGTCTGCATTCTACAGCGTATTAGCAACGAGCGTTGTTTACAATTTGGATTTGCGCATACCTTGAGCAGATCTACGAATGAAGTCCAGGATTCACGAGCCCAGTTGCGGACACCCCCAGGCGCATTCCCACTCTTGGCAGCCTTCATGATCCACTTCTTTTCCTCACGAGTGCCTTCGGCCTCGGACCCATGCGACTGCGACGCGTATTTCGGCGCCGAGATCTCCTGCATGGCCTTGAGGAAGTCGGCTGCCTCGTCATATGGGATTGCGTATGCCAAAGTAGTGTCGTGCGAGATGGTGGAGAAGGAGTTGGAGGAGCTGGGGAGCAGCTGCGAAGAAACATTCGAGGGGACGGCATTCTGCGAAGGTGCAGAGTTGATGGCGCTCGACTCGGGGAACACGAGCG
Organism: Bimuria novae-zelandiae CBS 107.79; assembly: GCA_010015655.1. Lineage (NCBI taxonomy): Eukaryota > Fungi > Ascomycota > Dothideomycetes > Pleosporales > Didymosphaeriaceae > Bimuria > Bimuria novae-zelandiae. Next base: position 776,078 of record ML976659.1, read on the forward strand.
TCACTAGAGCAAGTTCTTGCGCCTTTGGCTTCCTGTCAACAGCGCCCTGTACTATGTATATAGCCAACATACCTGTGCCACTTTCGCATCCCTATGTTCTTCAATTTCCCACTTCCATGATGTCTCTTCGCCCACGCGGAGCCTCTTGCTGCCTGCCAACAGCGTGTTGAAGTCTACCAGTCCTGGCGTCGTGTCGTTCTGCTCGAGGAAGCCTTTGTCCAGCACGCCGAGGTAGGAGTAGCTGGCCAGGAACGCAATGGTAACGATTGTGTGTACGGGGTGAGTGCATGCCTTCTTTGCGATTGAGAGCAGGATGGGCGTGCAATGGCGGTCGAACCAGCCCGGGCGTTGCTGCTTGCCCGCGCGGGGGCTCTGGAAGCGTTTCGCGAGGAAGCCAAACATGGTGTCGGCGCTGGAGGAGCGTCGTGTGGGTGCTCGGAGGGTTTTGGGCATGCGATGACGCAGACGTGTGGCTGCTGGCTGCGCGCTGCGCTCTCCGAAAAAAGCGTACGAGGAGTACGACTGGTGGCGGAATTGACGTCCTCTACAAAGTTGTCAGTTCTCGGCCCTCCATAAAATCTGGAGTAACACGGCTACCCACCACACTGACCACAGCACGGACGGGGGGCCGAAGTTGGGAGGCTCCGGGGTAGTTCTTGGACTTGCGACCGCCGCGGGTTGACTGCACCTCCGGGTGGATTTAACAATGCGGAGAGGCTGAGCACTCGACAAGTTGAGAGCGAAGACAAGAGGGCTGCCGCGGTGCGGGCCAACGCCCGATGCCCCTGCTCTTGCTGGCCGCCGTGGGGCGTGCGCTCAGCTTTTCGAGACTAGAGTAAGATATCGCGAACACACACCGCTTTGTGCCACGCCCGTTTGAGCAAAGTTACTCTGCAGGTTACGACAACAAAGCAACCACGCCGTGCGCCTACTGTTGTGCTACTGGCACGCGACTTATATATCCGATGTACGATACAAATTGTTCACCTTCACGATGAAAGGGGTAGGACAACGAACCTAAAATTGCGTACCTCAGCTAGCCTCGGCGCAGGGTTGAGAACCAGAAAGTCTCGGAATTCATGCGCCACACGCCACACCGACCGACGCTGACGGGTGTTGAACGTCCCCACACTCGGGAATTCCCCCTTTCGAACAATTCCTCGATGACACTTTATTGCATCGTGGCGCTCTACTAGTAAAGCTGTGTTCTTCAGGAGTTCATCGTCGATTTTTCGTGCGGCCGTCACATGTTGATCCACCAGAAATGTTTTGTCATAGTTGTGCTCGATGCCATGTAATGCAAACTCCGGGTTGTGCTGTCTAATGTTTGTACTCATGACCCTGTCTATAATAACCGCTCTATCATCCGTACCAACCTATGGGAACTTCGCAGTCATGGGCACGTCGTCATTGGTGATCATCTTAACGAACTGCGGGTCTGGATCATACAGCATAACGTGAAAGTGCTCGACGGCGTGCACACTCTTCAAACTCCTCCAATTCTTGAACCACACAAAGTTCTCCGGCTGCAGCTTGCCTCGAAACGTCTTTTGGACGAATGCATCAATCTGCTCGTGTGACTCTGGCGTAGAAAGACCCGTGTCTGGGTCATCGTCGAGCTCGAACTTGGTCCAGACGACAAGATGCACAATCTTGTCATCAATACCATATGGCCAGTCATTGTACAAAATCTTTATGTCGTCTTCGTATCAGTCAGCCCGGCTGCGGTACTTGGGCGCCTGCTGTGCAGCACCTTACCGTCGTACTCGAATGGCCGTCCTTTCGGACTCATCGACTTCCACTGGAGACGCTCGTTGACGATAAAGTTCATGATACTGCCATACTCCTTGACCAGTCGGTGCGTGAACTGTCGGTATCTCCTCAATTCGGAGGGCACTCGGTGGAAGCGATCCACCCGGTTAATACCTGTCAATAGTCAGATTATCCGCTAACATCCCATTGCTCGCTACCCTCGGCTCGTACTTATCAAGTGTCTGACCTCATCCCAGGTCAGCTTCTGGTACTCAGCATCTGGCGTCCCAATGATGCGACGGTCCTTGTCTCCAATGCCTCGGAGGAAATCAGGACACTCCGCCGGCCATTGGTCACGCGGAACGTTGACAAGCCAGAATGGCAGCGGCTCCTCGTGCGGCATAGCGGTACCTGGATCTGCAGGTTCAAAATCTGAAAATACCAAAATCCAGGGTTGTACCAGTGCGAGACCGTGGCAGGCACCCCCCAACGTCGAAGAGATTGGGGAAGGCTTTGGCCACATCTTGGCGCAATCGGCACGTTTAGCAGATGCATCATAGGTACAGCACTTGCGGCGGTGCTAGCGTTGCAGGAGCTATATCTGTGCCTTCCCAACGTGTTCGCCAGCTGGCTGCAGGCCGCCGCTTCCACAACGAGCAGGTCCTCTCTCATCACACCACACTTCTTAGCGCCTAGGCCATCTTCCAACAGTCTCGATCTGGACATCAACAAACACTTTGACTCTAGGATGCGCCCGCGGCAAACAATTATCGTGCCTTGTTTCACGCCCGGCCCCGCCCCTCCCGCAATCTCGGCGAATAACCCTCATTTACATGCCGACTTTCACCAGGATGCCCCAACGGCACTTCGCGATCCTGCGGCATCATTGGCTTGATAAGCGAAGGGCGGGATCGCTCGGGCCATGAGCTGCAACATGCACCTGGGCGAACTCACCTCGCTAGCAATTTGACCAACTTTTATGTCGTCCATGGTGGCTCGCCTCGTGTGGTGCCGCGAGTGAATGGTCTGAAGCGAGGTCCATGCGGATGTGAGCCTCGCATGCTTAGATGCCGTTGGTTAAGTATTGCGACTTCCGCATATTCTATGTTGCTCATTCCTTCCCCACACTCCTTCCGATTGTGCTTTACTCGAAACGCGCCTTGAAGAGCTGCGGACCTGTTTCTCCAACTACATACGCGCTACGTCCATAGGTGGCCATCCCTTTCAGTGTTTCGAACTATTGACGGTTTTTGTTTCCTTTGTGCATTCTCCGAACGAACAACAGTCGCCAAACTACAAACGGCATTCCGATTTGTTTCGCAAACCGCAGGTTCGGCCTCATTGGATGTTACGTTCAGATACACTACTTCACCTTCACGTTCACGACGACCGCCTCACTGGTTCTGTGCTCCACAGATAATCTAATCGGGTGACTTGGAGTTGGTACCACCACCGGGTCTTACCCTGCGTAGCGCCTTCCTTCCAATCCGAGTAAAAATCAACCCGCGCCGTCCATTCCGCACCTCTCACTACGCAACCCTCGACTGCAGCGCCAACACCATGGCTGTCCAAGATCCCACATTCTGGAAGCGCTTCAGCGTCGCGATGTAAGTCTGGCATATTCTGAAGCGACACACCCCGCTGACAACCTGCAGCCACCAAGACGAAGCCGCGAAAGAGGGAATGGCCCAGGATCCCAACTTGAAGCATTCGTACGTGATATCCCTCGCGGAACTGCAACCGCCAGCAGCAGCAACGCCCACCTCGCCATCGGAACGGCCGTCCTCCCCATATATTTTGTTCCCACAGTCGCCCGCTGCGCATGCCTTATCGCAGCCTACATCGCCCATATTAGCTACCTCACCCGGGTCCGCAACGCTCAAGAAAGCACAAACACCCCCTCGTGCTCATGTCAATCCTTTTGGGCGGCATGGAAACGCCTCGCAGATGACGCTGGGGCTGTCTGGGCGTCCGCAGAGTCGTTTTAAGTTTTGGACTTCCGTCAGCGCTGACCCTTCGAATAGGGACTCGTGGCTCGAAGGCCAACGCCGCAAGCGTAGACATCGGACGTGGGTGTGCTGGGGCTTCTGGGTCTGTCTTCTCTTACTCGTCGGCGGCATCGTGGCGACCATCTTGGTGTTGAAGTCAAAAGACATCATATGAGCGGACCCGGGACACACTGGCGTAGGCCTTCGGATACATGATGAAGGCGCACGATGTGACGCTGGACGCTGCGCTGCGGACGGCTCCCGGAGTTTTGGCGCTTGGGACGAGCACGTTCGGTCTCGTTGGGCATGATCAGCACCCGTACACATGGAGGGCTACGTTGGCAAGACTTGACTTTTTCTGTATATTCTACACTTGATACCACATTACCACCGCAGTCAAGTCGGTGAAGATTTCAATGGAACCAATAGGACATAACATGCAATTTGGGTATCTACTGTGAAGCTATCACAGGTGATTTTCTCGTCTACCTAGGTGCAGTCAGCAGACTGATGTGAAACGAATATAGTACAATCGCACCGTATAGCGCCTCGCAGGCCAATGAGGTATCAAAATCCCACAACGCCAGTGTTTCGGGTTTCTTGTGCTTCCTGTGGTGCCTCGCTCTCATCATACCAACCACAGCGCACGAGCGCACAGATGCGGCAACCATGACACCCGCGTCTGCGAACACGACGCGGAGCACCACCCAATCATCATCAACTTGTACCACTATCCAACCATCCCTCTTCCACCTAGCGCTTGATCGGTGGCGTAGGGCTCCTGCTCATACTCCTCTCATCCCTGCCACGCTCCTTCAGCCACTTCCTCGTGCTCATATCGAGATCGCGGTCCAGCTCCGGGCTTGGCTCCTTGCGATGTATGAAGTTGCAGAAGCCGCCGCGCACGCAGCCCTCGCCGGAGTTGAGGCGGCAGCATGCCTCGCGGAAGTCGGTGACGGGCGAGAGCTCGCAGTAGATGGGGCGGCCTGCGTACCAGCGCGAGTTAAGCGCGTCGCACGCCTTTTGCGCATCTTCTTCGTACTTGAAGCGCACGTAGACGTTGCCTATGAGATCTGCAAATCAACCGTTAGCATACATACACGTCATTAGGAAAGAGTGGGATGGGGAAAAGACGTACGATCATTGTTGTTGTCGCACACGACGACTTCCTCGACCAGCCCGTACTGACACAGCTCGCACCAGATGTCCTCGTAGAAGGCATCAAAGTGCATCTGCATCTGCTGCGGATTCATCTTGTTCTTGGGGTCGTACTGTGGGTTCTGGTAGAGGTTGGGCAGCAGGATGGTCTGTGAGTACGAGGGCTTGACGTGTTTGCGCGAGCAGCGGTCGCCGTGGCGGCATGCGCCGATCTTGTAGTAGAAACTGCAGTTGACTTTGTCCTGCTCCGTGCCGAAGATGGAGGCGAGGTAGTTGGCCATGGTGACGGGTTTGCGCAGTTCAGTGGGAGCGTCAAAGGGTGTGTTGGGGTGCGGTGGAAGGTGGCGCGTCGGGTGCCTTGAGTGTCGCGATGGCGCGGGAGATTCTTTTGGTGTTGAAGCTGGGCTGAATGGGCTAGCGCGATTGGGAGTTAGTCAGCATGCCAAGAACGTTCGAGTGATTTCGAAGCGCTTCAGTCTCTCGGTCTCGTTAATGCGCAGTATGCTCGATGGACAACATAATTTCATCGCGTCCACCACATTTGAAGCATCTGGAACGAATGTTAAGAACATATTCAATTGCTTAGTAAGAACGACCTATGTATGCCAACAACAATGCAAAGCCCGCTCAGTGGGATAGTCTTCCAACAGACCGAAAAACAATGCTCCCCTGAACCTCCAAATGAACGCCATATGTATGCAGGGGTATTTCCAGGTCTAGAAAGAAACGCAGACCTATCCAAACCACCCAGATATACCGCAACGATGTCAAGCCCGTAATCACAATGCAACTGTTTTATGTGTTTCATGGATACCAGATCCTCCACTTATCAAGTTGCAACAACCTACGGCTAGAAATGATGTGTAAACAAATGCTCATTAATTACGGAATATCATGCTAGTGCTGAAAGAAAGAAACGCAGACGCGCTGATGCTGCGCTACGCTGGGGTATCAAATGCAAAGTTCGTATGTCGTGCCGACAGCAAGAAAAATGTGGCAATGTCTACGCTCGGTAGTACCGGCCACGGGGTGAGAAAGCTCGGGCGGTGATCTGCGGCTGTGGTCGGCCTGGGCGAGAGGTCAGCCGCGGGACGCCTGTGGGAGCGGGTGCATTGCGAGAGGAAGGCGCTGCAGACGTCGCAGGTGCGTTGTCCGATGAAGGTACCACAGCAGTTGCGAGCGTCGTTGGAGTGACACTTGGTCCCTTGACGGTGATGTAGACGATATCTGTGACAGTCACAACATCGCCGCTAGTGCGGTTGCCGCTACTCCCATTGCCGCCAGATTCGTTGCCGCTGTTGCCACTAGATGGGACTTGACTGGGCTGCGGACGGCCAGGTCGAGTGGACATGGGAGGGACGTCCGTGGGCAACAGACCTGCAGGAGCGGAAGCGACAGTAGAGGGGGCAGGGGAGGCGACACCAGAGGGAGGAGCGGAAGCGACACTAGTGGACGCAGGCGCACCAGGCGCAGTAGGGCCGATATTGTTGCTGGAGAAGTATGGCCCAACTTCACCCTTGATTGCGTCTGTGTAATCCGCCGTGCGAGCCTTGAAGTCCTTAACAGCAACCGAAATGTCGTCCTGCTGGGGCATGGGAAATTTGGCAGTCGCGTTGACATCCGAAGCGATGGTATCAACAACGTCCACATCCATGCAAGTAGTGTAATATTGGTCTTTGCCTTGCGGTGCGTCTGGTTGTTTGACTTCGGGATAGGTGTTCCACTGCCAGACCCAGTAGATAGTGTAGGGCTTCCCGACAGGAGCATCCTTAGGCAATTGGATGTTCGATTCACATGGAATAGAAAACATTCCACTGCCTTGACCGGTCTGACCCATGGCGTAGGAAGGGCTTTTGGCCGCGCGCTCCTTGACGATCGGGACCGGGCTGGCTTCGTAGCATCGACCATCGTCAAAGTCGTTCAATCCCAGGAGAACGCCACGGCCATCACCGCCCTTTCCATCTGCTGTCCACTGGAGCACATTGACAAGCTTCTCGTCCTCCTTTGGGTCAGTAGTACCGTAAACGAAGACGGTGCCACCCTTATCTGGCTTCCACTTGTTCGTAATGTCTGGAGTGACGAGACCTGGTCCCTTTTGAGAGACGTGCCCGTTTTCTGAGTATCGCAGCACAATGTGCTTTCCCGGGATGGCCTTGAGCCGAGGGTACTTGTCTGCATCGAGCTGCTGCGGCCTTCGCTGGGTTGCTTTGCAAAGAATACTCTTGTCGCTGATGAACAGTCCGGGCTCTGTCTTTGGGTCCGGAAGCAACCAGTTGTTCATGTCGTTGGGGTCGCAGCTTGTATCACCCTTGGCACAGTATCCTCGAGGGTAGCCCCAGTCGCCGACATAGTTTCCATTGTCATCGACATTCCGCAGTTGCTGGATGTAGGTGTGTGCCGCAGAAAAAGGTGCGCACGCTAGCGCAGCGGCAGCGGCGATCAAGGCGTTACGCATCGCTGTAAGTAGTATGTGCGGGATGTAGTTTGGTGATTTGGCCAGCCAAAATCGTAGATTTGTCTGTGGAAGAATGTAGTCGGAATCTTTCAAGTTCGTTGCGTGTTTTGCGAATTAAGGTGGAGAGTCCGAGGAGTGGGTTGTAGAATGTAGAAGGAGGAAGTGAGTATTTAAAGAAGAGCTCATATAGGCGTGTACAAAGGCTTCACAACCAAGCCGTTGAAGCACAATGTAGACAAAGAAATTCCGACTTTACTGCGAATACGACAGAGACATTGTTCCTGAATCGTACTGAGCACAATGCAACGGGTGAAGGCCGCACAAAGAAAATCAATTTTTTTTGTAGCCGCACGCTAAGCCACCTGTGGCAGAAGAGAAAGGAAGGTGCGGTAAGAATTCCAAAAGAACAGAATGAAGTAAAAGACGAAGGCAAGGCTCCGGAGGTGAACGAGAACGTGACACTGCTCCATACCGAGGCGCAACACCTTATATCAGGCGGGTGAATGGGTAGTGAGACGAAGAGCCAGCACCAGAATCGGAAGAGCACACAGCAGCCAATCGAGGACGGCAGACCAGAGCGCTCGAAACCTGGAAACGCCACCACCCGCTGCCCGCATCTCAAGCTTTTTTGTGCCTGAGCGGGTGGTGTTGGATCTGTGTTTCAACAAGGAAAAGTGGATAAGCGGGACCTACCATGTAGCCGCCGGCAAGGTCCCAACCTTGGGGCATCTATGCTGTGTCCCTGCGTCGCGCCTATGCCAATATTCATGTTATTGAATGAAGGTCAACTGCAATGGTGAGGCTGCGCAAGTTATACATTGAATGAAATTCTAAAAGATTAGTTGCCTTTCAAACACTGAACATGAATTTTAAGTCTCAAAGTCAACCTCGAGTTTTCTTCAAGGGAAAGAATGCGGGCGCCAGGCCTGGGCATGATTTGATCACGCGATGCGTGTGTCGACTGGATTCTCATGCAGATGAGAGCGGCCTAAGATCTGCGGTAGTTGGGTTGCTCGTCGAGAGGTCGGGTGGAGCAAGACGCGATATTGCACGCTCCAGCGCGCGCGCACAAAGGCGAGAAGAATGCAAGCCGCGCAACGACGTTCGGGAGTCCATCTTGCACAACGCGACGACAGGCGACGACGCGCCGAAAGAGCGCTTCGAAGGTCGCATAGATGGGATGAAGTGGAGGGTGGCCCCGCTTGCGCTTGGTGTTTCAAGTCCAAGCGCGAGCAGGCATCGATTGGCGAGGCCGCAAACCTCACCCCGGCCCAAGTTTGCCCAGCCCGACCGCAACGATTGGAGTAGAGCGCATCTTAGAAGAAGAGTCGATTCTCTTGTTCTTTCAAGAGTCCAAACCTCCGAACTATACCTTTGCGGGACACGTACGCTTGTCTCCGCTCCTTCCGTCCACCTAGGTATCCCGAATACAATCGTATGGGTAACGTCTGCTCAACTCGCAACTTCGATCATAGAGGCGAAGAATACGTCGCAGTAGCTCCACTTCACTCATGAAACTTACGAAGTAGCTGCGCCATGGATGTAGGGTGGAGCGAGATCGCTCATGCTTTGCCAGTTCTGCCAAGCACAAGGTGCGTTTGTGACTCAAGAATACACTGCCATAGGAAACAAACGTGGGGAGATGGAGAATCTACACACTATCATTTCAAGAGCGGAGATAATTTATCAAAAGGTCTAAGTTATTGGTGGGGTTCGGGGCAGTTACTCCACCAAGATTCGACTTCGTTTCAACAAGTGCATCAAAGGCCATGGTTCTGGATTTTTTTTGGCTAGAGTTGCATCTTTTGGATAGTGAAGTATGATATATCATGAGGACTGTGGTCCAGTCTCCAGATCGATAAGAGTGCCCAGGGCTGTTAATGGTAGATCTTTGAAAGGGTTCTCATCATCCCAACTAATGTATAGTATGCTGGCGTCTCGCTCCGCCATGGGCCATCAAACTTCGGCAAGGGCGCTTGGACAGCCCTCAGTAAGCGGTCGCTATGCTCTGTCTCTCTCCATGACTAAATTGAGCGCTCGCATGCCAGTCTTACAGTACATAAGGCAAGACCGTACACGTGAGACCTCTGGCTCCAGCCCGGGCTGCGCCGTGGGTCTCTCCTCAGATATGTTCAAGTATCATATCCACGTCAAAATCTTCCATCCAACAGGCATTTGCGGCCTGTTCGAGAAGTCGAAGTGTGCACTGGGATGCATGACTGTCTTCGGACGTTGTCGTTGGTCGAGAAGGTAGAAAGCTTGACGGTAGAATAAAGATGTGATGGCGGCTGTGAGCTGCAGGTGCTTATAAAAAGCTCTAAGCCTCTCGCCAAATTCCCTTGACAACTGCTCTATACGCTGCCTAACGTCGCTTACAACGTCGCGAAGCACACAATGTAGCGAATCCAATTAGAGGTACTTTTCATCGCACTTAAAATGCAGCTCCGAGCGGACTGAGTATCTTCGATATTAGGTAGGAATGCTATACTTCGCCTTCTTAGAATTACATCCCACCCTTATGATATAAAAATCACCGTTATGTATGACCTTTGTTACTAGTTAAAAGTTAGTAATGCCGTAGTAGGAAATTATCCTCACTAGCGAGTCGGCTCGTACCCTGGCTCTTTTAGGTTCTACATGATTAGCCGCTGGTATAGAATCGCCTGATATAAACGACTTGCTCTAATTAGCTTTGCAGCTACTGTAGCTTGCATAGATTTGCGACATTGCCACCCTGGTCGGTACCTCGATCGTAAGCGAGCTAGAGACATGGCCAAGGCGTACATAATAATGCAGTAATACATCTTACATAATTTCTGTGTCAGATGCATAAGCGTCACCGAAGGTGGCCCTAGCGGCTGTGCCAGAGATCAGCCTAGGTGTCGTCTGTTTGCTTTATGTACACACACAATTTATTTACGCCCGGCGGCCGAGCCGAAAGGGCTACTAACACTGGCTAATACTACACTGCTTATGCTACATCGTGGCCTCACTAGCCCCTGTGTCTTCCTTGACTCGCGTCTTCATGCCGCTTGTTATTCTAGTTAAAGCCCTTGCTTAATATATATATTGCTTATTCTCTACCTACTATCTCTTATTAAGCGCTCGTAGGTTAGTATTATTTGTAGCAGACTAGCTTAGAGTTAGCATCTCTAAGAGATTCTCTAAGTGTTCAGCGTCCTATCTTTAGTAGCTAAAGCGTTGTCTGCTCTATGCTATACAAGTTTGTTAATAAGTGTTATATTAGTAGATAAGGTTTATCTAGTTATTAAATATTAATTTGCGTTAAGTCTTCTTATCGCTAGTGTAAATCAAATCGTTGCTCGCACTGCGTCTATGTCTAGCACCCACTTCGCGCTGTCTGTCGCTACTTTACCGCCCAGGTAGAGCGACATGTTTCCTCTACCTGTCTGCGTGCACTACAGCATCTCTGTTCGCTATGTTGTCCACCGTCTGCATCGAAACAAGAAGTGCTCCACTGTCTCTGCCGCCTGTCCGCACTCACACTGGTCTGTGTCGCAAGCTTTGATCCGGTGTAGATACGTGTTCAGCTGTGCCATGCCTGTTCTGAGCTGTGCGAGCACGCTGCTTTCTTTCCGCGATAGCTGGTCGTACAGTTGTCGAGTGTGCTTTCCTGGCAGTGCCGCGTCGATTCGCTTAGAGTAGGTTCCTACTTTTTCTAGCACTTTCTTAGCGTTGCCTTACTTACGTGCAATATTATAGGTAGTTAATCGCATCCTAGGAAGCTGTGTCTGTAGCATAGCGTCTAGTCTTGTTGACGTCTTTACCTCTTGCTTAGCGAGGCGTGCGAGCTCGTACTCTTCGCTTGCTGGCAGCCATAGCGCTATTACCGTGTTGCTGTCTCTTCTTAGTGTTTGCACGGCCTTGTAGAACTGGCTAATATGACTTTGACCTAACTGCTGCCAAGGTCTCCTCAGCGTGAGCACAGCCGCTTTGTTCCTTGTTATTAATGCGATGTTGCGAAACCTGAGCTTTGGTAGCCTACTCAGCGCCTCGGCCATGGCCGCCAGCTCTGCCGAGTACGGGTTCTGCTCCTCTCTCTTGCCTAGTGTAGTAGAGAATGACCGCGTTTCGTTGTTTTGTATGCTGATCGCACCTCCCATTCCGACTACCCCGTTGCGCGACGAGCTGCTTACCGCGATGCGTACCGACCAGTTCGCCTCAAGCCTGTGTACCGCCTCCTCGGTCACTGCCTGCACTCTCTCCTCCCATGGCGCCAAGACGCATGGCCGGATCGTCTCCATCTGCTCCATCTCTATGTCTTTGAGCGCTTCTGCCACCTGATACAGCGGCGAGCGGTACTGTCTCCTGAACTTGCGCATGCGCGACGTGTTTCTTCGCAATAGGTTGGTCTCGGGCAGCGCGTGGATGTCAGTCCACAGCTTGACTGCTCGCTTCCAGAATCGTTCTTGCGCGCTCGGGATGTGCGCTTCTGCCTCTGCCACCCATGTCGCTACCGTAGCGAACGTGCCCACGATCGCCCGTGCTCCTATTCTCTGCACCCTGTTGATGGGCCTTGCGAGTTTGTCCTTGCAGGCATGCATCCACACGTTTGACGCGTAGTCTACCGTCGGCGCGACGGTCGCCGTGAATAGCTGCCGTGCCACCGTGGGCGAGAGCCCTCTCAGCCTCCTAAGCTCTAGTGCTGCTTCCAGCCCCTTTACGGCTGCTCTTGCGATGTGCTTGTGGTACTTGAGCCCGGCGTCCATAAGCACGCCAAGTATCTTAACATAGTCCTTAGGCGCCACGCTCTGCCCCTTAATAACGAAGGGGTCTGCGGCGCTCTTATATGCTTTACGAGTAAAGTAGATAACAGCCGTCTTCTCTACTTTAAACGTCGCCCCGCTTCTCCTTTCCTAGTCTAGTGCGTCTCTGATAATTGCTTTAATACCCTCCCTATTGCTTTGCGCCGTCGGTCCCGTAACCCACGCGGTAAAGTCATCCAAGAACGCGATCGCTCCACCGTATGTGTCGATGTGTCGTTGCACCAGGTCCGCATTAAAGAAGAGAAACAGAATAGGGGACAGCGGCGACCCTTACGGCAGACCTGCTTGTGGCAACTCTCTAATCTTAGAAGCCTGTCTGTTAACCTGGATCGATGCGGTGCGCTGTGAATAGAACGCCTCTACCCACCGCAACAGCGTCTCTGGTATGCCTCGCGCTTTTATCCTCTGCAGCAATCTTTCCTTGCACACTCCGTTGTACGCCCCCTTGACGTCAAAGCTGATCAGGCTGACAGTTCGCCGGCCCCGCCACGCGGTGTAGATTTGTTCTTGGAGGAGCACTAGTGCTTGTTCCGCTGATCGCTGCTTGCGCGCTCCAAAGTGGTTAGTGGGCAGCAACCCATGCGTCTCGACCATGTGCGAGATCCTCTCTGCTACCACCGACTCCAGCAGTTTGCCCAGCGTGGCCAGCAGTGAGATCGGCCTCCACGCTTTTGCAATGGTGTAGTCTTCCTTGCCTGGCTTCTTAAGCGGGATAATCTTGGCATGTCTCCATTAGCTGGGCAGCAATCCCTCTTCGAGCGACTGTTGAAACAGCGCAAAAACATGGTCTTTAACCACCGGCCAGACCTGCTTCCACACTATGACCGGCAGTCCGTCGTCTCCAGGTGCTTTCCATGGCTTTGCGGCGTGCAGCTGCCTTTCCACCTCCTCGAGCGTGATGGGCGGCATCTCTACAGGTGCTCTCTGCGGCCTGTGTCCTTCGTCGTCGATGTGGCTGGGAAGCGGAGGGAAGAAGGTGCTAAGCAGCTCCTCGGCTTGCTCCCCGTAGTCGGTCGTAGTTGTTCCGTCCGTTCTGCAGAGTGCTGGGACGGTCCCAAACGCCTCGTTACCTATCTTTAGGTATTTGGCCGCGTTCCAGATGTTGTCGTTGTCCGCCAGGAAGTCATCCCAGTGCTTTCTCTTCTGCTATCGAATGGCCTTATGGTACTGCTTCGACGCTCCCTTTGCAGTCTCTTCTAGATCTGGTCTAGCGGCTCCTGAGCGTCTCGCCGCTCTCGCTCGGTTCCTCCAGTGCGTGTAGATGCGACGCAACTATGTCAAGTCCTGCGTCCACCACCTCTTCGCGTACGGTAACGGCCTAGCTCTCGGTGTTAGTGCGTGCACCGCCTCCAGCACCGCCGCCATCAGTCTGTCCGTTCTCTGCTGCATCGTGCCCGCTGGCAGACTCGCACCGAGCGCCCTGGAGATCCTGTCCCTAATCGCTTTCCACGGAGCGTTCTTAAGCAGAAGCCGCTCCTGCTGCTGTGGCGCCGGGACCGGGCTGTTAAAGACAGTCTCGATCGTCCTATGGTCAGAACCGTGTTCGGTTGCATAGATTGCGCATCTCGCCACTGTATCTGCCAACTCTTTCGATGCTAGCACCAAGTCGATTGTCGTCTCGTAGTCTCCGCCCTGCCACGTCTTAGTACCACGCGGGAGCAGGCTGTTGAGCGCGTGCTCTATCATCAGGTCGATGATCGGGTCGGCTTCGCCCTGTCTGACCATCGTCACATCCTCTCCTCCCCACAGCTGGTCGTGTTGATTGAAATCGCCAGCCAACACAACGTCCACCACTGTGTCGGCCCCTCGTCTCACATCTGTGATTACCTCGTCTAGCTTGTTGCATGTGTCTCGTAGCGCCTGCGGGTCTCCTCCTGGTATGTACACCGACACCACCAATACCCGTCTCTCGTGCAGCCGGATGATCGCTACTGTCAAGTCCGGCGACTCGATCCGCACCTGCTCCGCCTCCACTTCTCTGCTCACCCACAGCATGCTCCGTATCGGCCATCTCCCCTCTCGCCAGATCGATGGCACCATCTTAGTCCACTTGTGATAGAGCATGGGCGTTATTAGCAGCCTGCCTTGCATCCTCCGTGCGTGCGGCTCCTAGATGGCCACTACTGTCACATCTTGCATCTCTTCGTCATTCATTAGGCTGTCGTGTACTTCGCCTTGTTTTCTAATATTAAGCTAGATCATGCGGAATACTCTATTCATGTTAAGGTAGGTAAAGCATCCGACAGTTTCTGCTGAACGACTCGTGCGGCCCTCCGCATAGCACGCACTTTGTCACCACTTCGCTGCAGCTCTTATGGTGGTGGCCGTCTTTCGCGCATCGCCCGCACCTCTACGTCTTCTTGCACTGGTACGCTTTGTGGCCGAGCTCTTAGCAGTTGTAGCATTGTCCGGGCCGTGGCCGGTGTTCGAACGCGCTTGTCGTGCCAGACTCTCCGCCAGCGTGGAAGAAGCCTTCTGCGACGAGCCTCCTTGCATCGCTTTTCTTCGTCACGTACACTACCATGGATCCGTACGCCTTCGGGACGTCTCTCTTGCTCAGCCACGCGATCTTGGCAACTGTCGTTCCGTTCTCTTCGCCAAAGGCTTCTGCTGCTCCTGCTCTGATTTCGTCCTTCTCATCCAGCACTGCTGTTCTCTTGACGTTGTCGATCTTGACCGGAAAGAGCTCATCGCGCAACACGCGCGAGCCTGCGCCGATCTTCTCCGCCGCCCTCTTAACAAGCTCATGCTCGTCTTCGTCTCTGCACGCGATCCTGATCCGACTTCGGGTCGCGTGGTCGACGGTGACCGCTCGGCATCGCCAGTTGCCGTGGTTCTCTATCGTGCGCATTTCCTTTTCCACCGCTGCTCTAACTGTACCCGCTGACATTCTGCCATCTTCGCCATCTGCTCTAGAGATATCTACTGTGACGTTGGGCACGTCGATGGGAGCGAGGCTAGTGCGGTTAGCGTGCTGCTGGCTCGATAGCGTTCCGGCAGTGGCGCTTGGTCCCGCGGGCGTGCTCGCACCCGAGGGTGCCGCTGCCGCGAGGTCGTTAACGCGCGTCTTAAGCTCAGCGACTTTATTAATAAGCTTAACATTATAATTAATAAGTGCTTGCTAGTTCTATTTAATCTCTTTAGTTTCGCGCTTAAGGTTCCTAATGGTCTCAGTTTATTGCTGGATGATCTCTGTCAGAGCGACAAGCAGGTCTTTATTAGTCGTGGTGCTCCTCCTGGTTCAAGGGTCGGGTTGGCTGTTTGCAATCGGGATGGTGTCAGAGTCGTTGGCTGATAGGTCTGGCTGTGACAGTGGCCTGCGGTAGCGTCCGCTTTGCTTAATAGTGTTTCTTGCTTGTCTCTTCCGTGGTGCTGGTAGCTCAGACGGCAAGGATGACGCGTCGCAGTTGCGGTCGCGGTCACTTCCACGGTCGCGTTCAGGGGTCGAGAACGCCACCTCTCTCGCAAGCCCAGATCGCAAGCTCATCCCCAAGGTTCCGTATTTCGAGTTGTATTCCGAATAAGTGTTCCGCCGGTCCCGTTCTTTTCCCCCCCTATTTACAGTGCCGTGCACAATCGGCTTCTCTTTATGTACAGTCATTTGCAAAATTGGCTTCTACCCTTACTCGCCCCACACGCCAACCGGAGGTTGGCCCTGCGCAGCCCAACGTAACTTCGTAGCCTAACGTAACTTTTCGTCGCGGATTTTTCTATTTTCTTAATAAACAACCCACAACCATGCCTAAATATTATAGCGAGAGCTATAAAATTAAGCAGCGTATCTCTAATTATCTCTCTAGTTTTTCTGGCTTAGAAATACCTAATTTTGCAGCTGTAGCACGCGAATGGAGCGTGCCTGTTTCGCGACTTCGAGCGCGCGCTGGAGGCCGGATCAGCCGCTATAACCGCAGCGGCACGAATCTACGACTCTTAGAGACCTAGGATGAAGCGCTAAAGTTATATATACGTTGCTATAACACTATTAGCATGCCATGCCTTATGCTATAGTTAAAAAGTGCTACTTAATATATCCTTAATTACGCGTACCCTAATAGTAGAGCTTCCTTACTTAGTAAGGACTAGCTATCGCGATAGCTATTAAGAAATCTAGACTACCACCGCATAAAGTAGAAGTCGCAGCATATTAATTATATAGTAATAGCGACGTTTAAAGCTTATAGCTATTATTTTATTAAGCTTAAAAAGGTAATATACACCTACGGCGTCACCCTATCAGACACCTATAATATGGACGAAACTGGCTTCCGCATAGGCGTTAGTGGTAATTAATAGATTATTACTATAAAGTTTAATTATCCTTATATCTCTGCGTTAGAGACGTCGCGCGATTATATCACGAGTATTAAATTAATCTCTAGCGATAGAAAGGTGCTTAAACCTATGCTCGTTGTACAGGCTATTAATTACCTTTATTACTAGTTGTAACAGGAACAATCGCTCGTCGACACGAGAACCCTTGGCTAGTCAAGACAGGATTCGAGATCATCCGAAAACCGACACTCATCCGTATCGGACCAATTTCGGATCTATCAGACCGATGGGGAACTACGAATCCGATTCGGACCTATTTCGGATCCATCAGACCGACGGTCAACCTATGGCAGTTATGTGCTAGCTAGCCATCTGGGAAGAGGTGTATTTAGAGGAGCTTGGGGCCTTTGTAGTTTAGTACCTTTTCCGTATCCTTTCGTACCAGGCCTATAGGCACTTAATTCATTCGAGGCTACATTCTTATACACGCACTCCCACATGCCTCTGCTAGGAGATACGCCAACATCAATCCTTTGAGTGACCTGCGCCGATACACTAGTATATAAATACGGCGCTGCCTAATAGCTATATAATCGCCATATTAATATTAGGATACGCTAATAACTCTATCTTAATAAAGTAGCTAAAGTTTTTTAAAATACAAACGCGCGCGCGCTAGAAAGGCGCATAGTAATTACTTATATTTAATAGATTTAGTAGCCACCCACGCGGTAAACGAAAAATCGCGCACACCAAACTAGATGAGTTAGCTTTTTATCACCCATACATTTGCCCTACAAAGTCGAAATTCGAGCCATATTAAATCGATTTCGACGCCAAATCGCACCGTGAGGCTTGCTTTATATGTAGATGTAAAAAGCGCCCTGACTACGGGCGACTTAGTCTATCCACAGTACTAAGGCGATCCCTTAGAGAGGGAAGAGAAGGGCTGCGGCGAGGGAAGTAGATAGGCGAAAGGCCCGGATAGCGCCGGTCTAGAGCGGACTAGGGCCGTCGAGGGCCCTCGACCTACGACTCGTGACAAAGGCTCTTTTCTTTAAGGGTCTCGACCGCGAGAATAAGCACGTAATAACTAGCCTAATCAGGCCTCGCGTATTACGTAAGCTCATCCCGGAGGCTCCCTAACCCGTAAGTACGACCTGGCTGATCTATGGCAGTTTAGGGTGCCTGACCCTAGATGCCCCCCATTTCGGTACCTAGCCGCTCCAAATTTAGGGGTCGTAAAGGTAGACTAACCCGGTGCAGGCCTGCTAAGTCATCCCTGTACTTGTCACTTCTCTATCGCCCTCTTCAGCAACCTTCGGACTTTGTCTAGACATACCCACGCTATTTAGCACTATAAGTATCGCGAATACTATCTTTAAGGCCCTAGTTAACAAGGCGCGTGCGAGCGCGGTTAGTACTATTAACCTATACTATATCTGCCTTTCTATTATTCTAAATAGCCTTAAGTAGTCTAATTATAAGAAGATAAAGCTCTACTAGTTTTAGGTTAAGGAGATGCGTCGTGTCTAGTCTAGGGTAGTGTAAATTAATCTTAGCCTAATAAATTTAGAAGACTACAATTTAATCTACCGCTACGATGCCTGCTACAGCGATAGTAAAGATTATTAGCAGGTAAGTTAGCGCTTCAAGGGTTATATAGGGGTTTCAAGGCTAATTAGTAGCAGATACCTAAAGATAACTTAGAGAACGTGTTAAGTGCCCTAATTACCCTTATACCATACTTAAGCTAAATTAATGCGTACACATGCGACAAGATTAACCTCTCTAAATTAAATAAGATATTAATAAAGGCTACCGCGCAGGTACTAGAGACAGAATAGAGTAATATTATTATATAAGTATTATTTAGTATAGTTAAGGGTTATCTAGACTAAGTTACATAGGGCCACCAGATCCAAATTCTGCGGAAACCCGTTAACCCCCTACCACTTAGGTTATAACACCTGGCCTCCTAAGGAGATTATTCCGGTGGTAGGCCTCTCCGTTAAGGAGAAGCAAAAGAGGAAAGCTTTTACTATAGAGGAGGGTAGTTTAACCTCCCTAGTTACTACTAGTGCTCTTACCCCTAGGCGCAAGAAGGTTACTCCTAAATTAGTAAGGGTCTTCGACCCTAATCCTAGGTTATTAATACTAATTTAGGGTAGTTAGCGTTTAAGGCTAGTGTCTTAGCCACGCTAGACTTCCTCGCGAAGGAAGTAAAGAAGAAGATTAAGAGTAAGGGTGGTTAAGAGACTTTTTAGTAAGCCTATAAGTCTAAGCGCCTAACTAATTAAGAGGGTTATCTAGTACAATCTAGGGATTCCTGCCCCTATTAACAGTGTCCGGATTTTATTCACGTTCTATACCCTTAGGCGGTTTTAATTAGGTTTTAGTTGGCTATAATCGCGTTAGGTACGGTCTGAATAGGCTTATAAGCCTTTGTTAGGCCCCGAG
The DNA here is from genome assembly GCA_010015655.1 of Bimuria novae-zelandiae CBS 107.79. Lineage (NCBI taxonomy): Eukaryota > Fungi > Ascomycota > Dothideomycetes > Pleosporales > Didymosphaeriaceae > Bimuria > Bimuria novae-zelandiae. Next base: position 794,950 of record ML976659.1, read on the forward strand.
AGGCGTGAATAGGCCTAAATAGCTTGTTCTAGTCTTTAGTCTATTTAAGAATTCTCTACCCTATTTATTCTAGTATTTCGCAGCCTATAAAGTGTACTCTCTAGGGTAATCTATTACTAATTACTATTAAGTGCTGTCTTCCTCCTTCTCTAGGGGGGCGACCCCGCCTCTTGGGCTCCTGTCTAGGGCGACCTTTAGTCTCCTTGTCTAAGCCCTTTAGGAACTGCTTTATCGCCCCTTTAGAGATCTCCTCTATAGACAACTACTAGTTCTTATCGCTATCGTATCCTTTCTACTTAACTTTATACAGCTATTCTCTGTCCTGGAGTACCCTAGATCTAATTCCTTTAATTAGGTATATATCCTCCCCTGCTTATAGTATAATAACCTTAGGCGGGCTTTGCTCTCGTTGTAGTAGTCCTTCTAGGGCTGCCTAGTTTAGGAGAGACATATGGAACACTAGGTAAATATTAAAGTCCTTTAGCAGCTCTAGCTTATATGCCTATTAACTAATCTGCCGTTTTACCCTATAGGGACCCTAGGACTTATAGTTAAGTTTCTTCTTAGGCCTAGTTAACCGTATGTTGCGGGCGTCGAGGTATACCATGTCCCCTACTATAAAGGTTTAGGCCTTATGCTTCCTATTATACTACGTCGCCTGGTACGCCTGTGCCCTGAGAATCACTTAAGTTATCTAGGCCCTAGTCTGGGCTAGAACTACCGCTCTAGCCCTTACTATAGGTACCAACCCGCGCAGCTGTACTTCTCGGGGTAGGTCTACTATTAGTAGATTTAGGCTATACACTATAATAAATGGCAACACTTCTGTAGAGCTGTGGATGCTATTATTATACGAATATTCTACTTTAGATAGAAGGTCCGCCTAATTAGATTGTTCGTAGTTATAGAATACTTAAAGGTACTATTTAAGCGTTTAGTTCTATCGTTTTATCTATCCGTCTATCTGCGAGTAGAAGGTAGTAGAGAGAAGTTACTTAGTTCTTAAATATTAAGTAAAGGTACTTTAATAAGCTAATACAAATAGGCTACCTCTATCTATAACTATTAACTTTAAAAGGCCGTGTAGGCGCAGAACCTCTCTCCTAAAGACCTTAGCTAGCTTTACTACCTTTAGGTCCTTTCGCGTGGGGATGTAGTATGCCATCTTAGAAAACTAGTTAATAATTACTAGGATGTTATTATAACGATAGGCTCTAGATTTGCTCTTAGGTAGATCTATTACTATATCTATAGCGATGTCCTTCTAGATACCCCTTAGGACTAGTAGGCTATTAAGTTGGCCATGCGTTGCGTATTAGACAGGTTTTGCCCTAGAGCACGCTTAACAGGTCCAGACATAGTTCTTTACGTATTATTAGACACTAGGCTACTAGAACTCTTATAGCACTAGCTTTAAGGTCCTAGTAAAGCTAAAATAGCCCGCAAGGGGGTCATCGTGGCATTATTAAAGGACGTGTACCCTCGCTAAAGGTGGCACGTATAGCCTATTCTCGTACTATAATAGGTTGGCCAGTCTAATTATCTAGCGCTTTAGCCATTCCAGCTTTGCCATCTCTAGCCCTTAGAGGTACTAGAGGATTTGTTCTATAGTTTCGTCCCCCTGGCTGTTTCTCTTTAATAGCTCTACTATAGGGTAAGCGCTTGCTAAATCGTTTACCGCTGCCTTCTTAGTTACTAACGTTCTAGGTCTAGCGACCCTTATCGCTACTACTAGTCTAAGGCTTCCTGCCTGCTTTAGTGGCTATAGGCTGCCTGCCACGCCTACTTTGTCTAAAGCGTCGCCTTTTAGCTATAACTTGTGCTATAGGGCCTTAAGGAGTTTCTACTAGGAACTGCCTATCCCGCCTAAGCTTGTTTCCTCCTCTAACTCGTAGTCGGGTCTCCGTAATAGTCTATTAGCAGGATTTATCCTTCCTAGATAGTGTTTAATTTTAAAATTAAATATTACAAGCTATTTAGCCTACCTTGCCTGCTATCTAGTTAGGACTTTTATAGACATGAACCCTTGCAGGTTAGTATAATTAGTTAGAAGTTTAATCTTCTTGCTAACACCCTCTAGGTAGTATTACTAATACTTAAAAGCTTTAATAATTACTAGCAACTTGCTATTATGCGTGTTATAGTTTTATTTTACCTAGTTTATCTTGCGCGAATAAAAAGTAACTAGGTGCTATTATAGCTTCCTATATTTATCTAGTTATGGTTGGCTTAAGATACCCGAGATCGCGAAACCTAAAGCGTTAGTTTTTACTCTCGAGGGTCTTCTAGGGTTAAAGTGGGCTAGCAAGGGCCCTCGTATAAAGCTCTCTTTTAGCTAGTAAAAGGAGGCCTTAGCCTGCTTTAGTAGGCTTATTATAACTAATTCCTTAAGTCTCTATCGCTGTCCGCCCTTAGTGGCTCCCTCTAGCCTTCTTATTAGGGCGTGAAGGGGTGCTGCCACTTAAGAGAATCCTTCTATAAACCTTTAATAGTAGTTAGCAAAGCTAAGGAAGATCCTAACTACTTAGACTAAGTTTAGTTTAGGCTAATTTTTTATAGAGGCGACGCGGTCCTCCTCTATCTCTACGCTGTCTAGGGATACTATAAAGCCTAGGTATCCCACCTTGCGTATGTGGAATTCGCATTTAGACAGTTTGGCGTATAGCCAGCGTTTAATAAGGCGTTCTAGCACTGTCTAAACGTGCTAGATGTGTTCCTCCTTTGTCTTAGAGTAGATAAGGATATTATCGAGGTACACAATATAGCAGATGTCGAGAAGGTCTAATAGTATATTATTAATATGGCTTTAGAAGGTCGCAGGCGCGTTTATTAAGCTAAAAGGCATTACTATGTATTCGTACTATTTATACCTTATTTGGAAGGCCGTCTTCTATTTATCTCCTACCCTAATTTAGACGCGGTGGTAGGCGTCCCTTAGGTCTAGTTTAGTGTAGATCTAGGCATCCCCTAGTTAGTTAAGGGATTTCTATATTAAGGGAAGTAGATATTAGTTCTTTATTATAACTGCATTTAGTCCCTTATAGTCGACGTAGAGGCGGAGGCCTCTATCCTTTTTCTTTACGAAAAGGATTAGTGCCCCGGCGCTTAATCGCGATAGTTAAATAAAGCCCTATTTAAGGTTCTTCTAGATATAGTCGCGCAGAACTGCCAACTCTAACTCTAATAGACTATAAAGTAGTCTAAAAGGCACTTCCTTGCCTTCCTCGATATTAATCTTTATCTCGTAAGGGCTATGGTTAGCAAGGATGCTCGCGGCTTTTTCGAAGAAGGCTTCCTCCTACCGTCCCTAGTATTCTTTAGGTAGCGTCCCGGGTGGGCCTCCTAATGTGTCCTTTAGGGTAGTATATATAATAAAATAGTTATTTGCTATATCTTTAGCCGTGCTGGCGAACTCTTCTACTAATTTAGTAAAGATCTTAGTCTATTTGCGCTTCCCATGGGCGAAGCGGATAGTCTTGTTATAGAAGTTTATAATAGGGTTCTATTCTGCTAGCTAAGGCATTCTTAGGACCATGTTAAATCCACTAATGTTACTAACTATAAATAGGCAACTACCGCTCTTGGTTTTACCGCGACTATCTATAATAGTGTAGGGGAGCTTCGCCTAGCCTAGAACGCCTAAGTCTTATCCGTTTAGCGCCACGTAGCGTTTGCCTTTTGTTATTATCACCGCAACCCCTAACTACTTTATTAAATTACTACTAACAAAATTCGCTTTAGCTCCGTAGTCCACTAGGGCTTTAATTTATTATTAGTTACCCTCGTGCTGTACTTTACTATCTAGCGCGATTAGTAAGCTATCGCTCCTATCCCTAGGGGTCCTTATAACTATAACTAGTTATTATTAACCTTTATTATAGTTAATCTTGCCTATAGACTATTAGGCCTCCTGGTCTATAGCTTGTCTTTCCCCGCCTCGGCCTTATACTTTAAACAGGACGCCTTATAATAGCCTAGTTTATAGTAGTAAAAGCATTAGTCCTTATTCTTATCCTTTACTACCTAAGCCTTCTTCTTGCTATTCTTATCGCGACGGTCGCTATCGTGGCGTCTCTAGTATAGTCTTATATTATTTAACCTAGATCGCTTTCGATCGCGCCTTTCGTTGGCTAGCTTACTAAGGAAGTTATTATTAATATTATATATGCGTCGTTTCCCTAACTTATAAGGTTTTAACACTTACTAATACATATTTACCTTTACTTTTAAGTAAAAGAGGCTCTTCTATTCGCGCGGCTACTATTCGAGATATTCTTAAATTTTCTTATCTAGTGCTATGTAAAAGTTATTAATATAGTCTTTATTATTATTATCTAAGGCCTTCTCTAGGTCGCATTCCTCCTATTAGTCCTTAAGGTAGTTAAGGAGTTCTATAGGGGTCTTTTTATCTTATTTAACTATCTTAATCCTTTGGCAAGCGGCACTCTTTCGCTCCTAGGCTAATCCTAAGGAGTCTACTATAGTCTACTATAAAAGGTCCTAGGTAACTTTCCTGTGTCGCTTTTACTCTAGAATCTTAGCGACTATTTAGTTTTAGTAGTTACGTTATATATCTCCTAAGTATTTTACTACGAACTTAACCTGCGCTTCGTTAGTTTTAAGAGTGGGTAAAAAGTTAATATAGTCCTTATAGGCCTTCTTCTATAAGTTTAGTTCCTTGCAACCCTTACCCTTAAATTAAGAAAGTTCTAGCGGCTTTAGTAGCTATGCGTCTAGGGTAGTAGCTACTATTTAGATTTAACGTTTTTTATCGCGGCTAGTGCAGGCCTAGCCTTGTCTATCCTTCTTTCGCGAGCGTCGGATGCTTCTAGAGGCCCTAAATTAGTCTTAACTAGTATTATCTAAGCTTAAGGACGCGTCTTCTATTAAGCTATTACTTAATAGGTTATTACTTATATCTTTAGCCTCGTCCAGGTTGCCGTGACCCTCCTTAGGCTCTAAGGAGTTATTAGAGATACTAGTAGTTGTTATCTTATTCCTAACTAGGGTCTTACCTTTAGATTAGTAACGCTTTATTATTAGGGAGGCCTCTAGTTCCTAGATACGTTATTAGAGCTATAGCACGCCTAGGCGTTCTTAAAAGGTAACTTCTTCTAATTATTAGTTATTATTACTGCCTATAACGGCAGGGGGGTCTTTCTCTAGGTTTATAGGTATTATTAGGTCTTCTATAGGCGTTACAACTATTAAAGGCTCTTGTTTAGAAGGTTCTGTAGGTAGTGACCTGCTTTAAGGGTCTCTTACTATTTTTAAGGTCTAGTAGGTAACTCTTCGTGTCGATTCCATCGTACAGGTGAATTAGATATAAGGGGGTAAGGGATCGTATTGTAAAAAGCGCCCTGACTACAGGCGACTTAGTCTATCCACAGTACTAAGGCGATCCCTTAGAGAGGGAAGAGAAGGGCTGCGGCGAGGGAAGTAGATAGGCGGAAGGCCCGGATAGCGCCGGTCTAGAGCGGACTAGGGCCGTCGAGGGCCCTCGACCTACGACTCGTGACACCTATAGGCTATTATTATACTTGTTTTAATTATTCGCGAAAAGGGCGGGTTATAAAGACTTTTTATATGCCCTAATTAAGCAGCTTTTTGAGCGCGGAGGCTGACTTTGCAACGGTAGTAACAAACGTTAGCACGTAGACGATATCGTCAGCGACGCTGGCAGCTCCCACACGCCTACAAAGCTGTTTGGAGAGGGCAAGACCTGTGTATCTTGTGCGACGTCTGGGCGTAAAGTACACAACTCAGGACCTTCACGGCAGCCTCTTAAGTCTACTTCTAGTAATTATAAAGCTCCTCCACGTACTCCGCGTAGTAGCTTTAGCTATAGGGCGTGTAGGCTACCTTTATATAGGCTAGAGGAGTGTCTTAAGTACTAGCAAGAGCACCTATAGCGCTATTAAATAATTATATTAAAAAATACCTCTTAAAGCTTAATTATTAAGTAGTTTTATAAAAAAACCACAAGAAATTAAGTCTCTATATAAATCTATATATAAATCTAATTTCCTTTAGTGTTTGTTAGAAGTCGGAGCAAAGCTCCGATTGGCTATTTCTATATGCCCCGTGTGCGGCAGATTTTGGCCATGCGGGAGATAGTAATAGCTAAGAGGTCTCGCTATCTTCGGCCATCTGGGTTCTTTTCAGTCACCTAATTCTTGGCGACTATTCCTTATAGGGATATTAAAAATAGGGGTTTACTAAGTTAAACCTCTACTTTCTGCACATGTCCTTAGAACGTAGGGTGAATTAACAGTGTAGGTATTAACCTAAAGAGCTTTTGGAGTACTTTTTAATATATTATTTACTAAACTTATTAGTACTATTAGCGTTACGGCATCTCTAGGCTAGCTATAAGTAGTTACTAATAACTATAGTCTTAATAGTTATAGTATTAAAATTAGAGTCTTATTACTAAAGAGCTTTTATCTAATTACTATAGTACTATTTTATAAACTTACGCTTATTAGAAATACTAAATTAGAGCTCTTTAGGTCTTATTTTATGCCTCCTTTATAGGTCTTTAACAGGGTGTAAATCTAGCAAGTTTAATAGCTAATTTATAAAGAGAATGCCTTTATCTACGATCTCAGCCTTTAGTAATTTACGCGTCTCTATATAGGACAAGGCAGAGTCTTTAGTAATTACGACTTTATAGCCTGGGTATTACGCGCGTACAGCTTTTTAATATAGAAACAAAAGCTCTTTATATACGCGAAATACGTACTAGCAGAAATTAAGGCCTTCCTTTATATTATTATAACTAAAAGTTTCTATTTTAAAGAGCCTCTTAGGTGTAAATTAGCAATAATAGCCCTTCTTTTAGTTAGTTAATAATTAACTATTATACGCGTTAACTTCTTAGTTCTTCTATTATAATAACTTATACTTAATTAAGTTAGGATTTTTAGTAGTATTACAACGCTGCGTTATAATTGTATATTTAATAAGCTCTAGTTACTTTTTAAGTTACTCTATAAGGTATTTTATAAACTTCTAAGCCTTAAGTTTTTATATAACTTATAAACGCTACGCGCGCGTTAGGTGTAAGTAAAAAATAGCTTATTATATAAAATTAAGGTTAATACCTTTAATAGCTTATACGTACTTATAGGTATCCTTGCCCTCTATTATAAAAAGTAGCTTATTACTAGAGCTGCTAAAGGCAACGCAGTACTTATTAATACTAATTAATAAGTATAACTTTAGTAAGCTTATTAATCTCTGCATTATTAAGCTACATAGCATTATTAAGTAGTATCCCCGTCAGGTCTTCGAGCGCGTCGTAATACTTTAGTTACACATATATATTATTAGGCGTAAGGAGCGTTTTTTAAAGACGCTAACGTTTCTTTATTACCTAAGGGTGCTCTAGGTCGCCGTTGACGTATTCTTATTACAGAGCTATCTTTATAATAAAGGTGTTACTAAGTTAACTCTTGCCCTGTTTTCTGCGCTCGTAATTAACAGCGCCGGTGCGGTGCTAGGTATTATGGTGGAGGATCTGACTGCGTACTTCTTTAGAGGCTTCGGAGCCAGGCGCAATGAATGGCTGAGGGCCGTGATGGTGTATAGGATCAAGGACAGAAAGTAGGGCATGAAGATCCTCTGTGTTGGCAAGGTCGCGCGTACGTTCGTAGAACTTCTGCGCCGCCCATGGGTGACATCCGAGCTTCTGGGAAATCTCGACCCAGCTGCACCGAAATTGCAGCCTGTACTCTACAATAAGGGCACGGATTGGTAGAGGAAGGTCTGAAGCTCCAGCGGTTTTCATGGCGACGCATATAGACGTGTGTGGTCGATTTGGTGGAAGGTATCGTGATGTATAGAGAGAGAGAGAGAGAGAGTTTCATTCCGCCCGGCATTAAGCCTAAAGGGCACTAGTACAGTTATCACATGATCCTAGCCTTCTGATATCCCATAAACTCCTACAAACCCTTACTATTACCCTATTTCTACGCTAGTATCTTTCGCTGCTATTAGCTAGTTCTTGTGTGTGTTAGTTTTGTTATAAGCTATCTTAGAGACTTTTCTCTAAGTGTTTATTATCCTTAACCTGGCGATTGAAGCAGAACTTGCTACTATATAGGCTTTATCTTTTAGTACTACTATCTTTCTTTAGGCTATATCTATTTCTAATCTTCCTGTGCTAATAGCGAACTAAATAGTCGCCTAAATAGCCTCTATATCTAGCGTCTATTTTACTCCGTCCGACAGTACTTTACCCCCTAATAAGAACAAGAGGTTTTCACCCTTCTCGCCTACTTATTATAGCATCTATATTCGTTGAGCGTTCTATCTCGAGTAGTAAAAGAGGAAGTGTTTAACTATCTCCCTTACTACGCTATAATTATATTAGTCTAATTTTGCTACCCTAATTTAATATAGATATCTATTTAGCCGCGCTATCCCTGTGCGTAGTTACGCTAGCACCCTAGCTCCTTGCTAGTCTAATATATTATATAGCCCTTAAGTGTGTCTTCTAGGCAGCGCTGCGTCTAACTTTCTTAAGTACTTTCTAACCCTATTTAGTAGCGATCTATATTTGTTCTATTTAGTTAGTTTGGCATTTACTGCTGTTAATTTAGCCTTTAGACGTGTATTAAAAGCGCTACCATCTTTCGTAGCTTTCTTCGCTTCTACTTTGGCCTTCTTGCCCAGGTCGAGGTCACACCCGGCTGGGATCTATACCATCTCTACTCTGTTCTGTTTTACCGCTAGCATGCGTACGGTGTCGTAGATGTGTCTAATCGTGTTCTATCCTAATTGCCTTCGTGGGTGGGTAATCGCTAGCAGCGCGGCTTAATTGCTAGCTACTATAGTAATCTTCCGTGCCGCCAGCTCTAGCGGCAGGCGTCTAAGCCCTTCTAATATTGCTGCTAATTCCGCGGTATATAGGTTCTGTTCTGTTCTTAGTCTAAGAGTCTTAGAAAATATAACAGGTTCCTTATCCTCTCTAGTAGCCTCGTTTATATTTTCTATTGCTCCTTTATAGCTAACTAGGCTATTTCTTACTAAAGTGCTAGTAGTAATCTAAATGCCTTAATCGCGATCTACGGCTTTTACTACTTCTATGCTATTTACTTTAATAACTATAATTATACACGAGTTTTATAGGCTTACTATATATAATATAATAGTTTTAACCCTTTCTGCGTTTGTCTCTTAGAGCTGTTATGCTATCTTTTATAAAAGTAAGTTAAATTTTTAGAACGTCTTAGTTTTAATCCTTGCGAGCAGGTTCGAGTCTAGTAAAATATAAATATTAAACTAGAACTTAATTACCCTTAGGGTGTATTATTTATTTATTAGTTAAACGTGCGCTTCCGCTTTTGCTACTACTATAGTTACTATTTAAAAATAGCTAATAATAGCCTGCGTCCTAATCTTCTACGCTTTATTAATAGTAACTATAAGTAACTATCTGTATGCGTGTATCTAAACGCTAAATACATAGTTTATTACTAGTGCTACTATAGCGTTAAATAGCTATTATGCTATTAATAGAGAGACTATGCGTAGCTAATTTAGTGCTATGGCTGCCCGAAGGCCTCTTGTTACTACTCTAGCTATATGTTGTTTATAGCGAAGCTCTGCGTCCATAATAACCCCCAAAATCTTAGCCTTGGTGGTTAGTGTTACTGTTTAGCCCTTAATAGATATCGGGGCCGTGCTTGTTAGGGCTTTATTCTAGGTAAAGTAAATTAATATAGTCTTTTTTCTTTTAAATATAGCTCTGCTCTAGCTTTCCTACTTCTTAGCATCCTAAATAATAGTTTAAAGACTATCGTAATTAGCCTCTACTAACAACCCTACTATCTATGCACTATAGTTATCTATAAACGTAATTACGCCCCTATTAGCGTTAATCTTTCGTTATACTAGGTTAGCATTAAAGAAGAGAAATAAGATTAGTAAGAGCAGTAATCCCTAGGGAAGCCCCGCCTGTGGTAGCGGTTACTATTCTAATGTATAGCCATTTACTAAGATTGTGGCCGTCCGTTCTGAGCAGAAGGTGTCAATCCACCGCACCAGGGTGGGTGGGACGCCCCTGGCTTCTAGTCTTTGCACTAGCTTTTCCTTACATACCCCATTGTATGCACCTTTGACATCGAAGCTGATCAGGCTCACCACCTTTCTAGATCTCCAGGCTTTGTATATGTGCTCTTGGAGCAGTACCAGCGCTTGTTCTGTAGAGCGTTTCTTTCTGCCCCCAAAGTGGTTCGTCGGGAGCAGTCCGTGCCGTTCTACTAGGTACGATATTCTTTCTGCCACCACCGCTTCCAGCACCTTGCCCAGTGTTGATAGCAGGGATATTGGCCTCCACGCTTTTGCTGTTGTGTAGTCTCCCTTGCCTGGCTTCTTGAGGGGTATAATTTTCGCGTTTCTCCACTGGCTGGGCAGTTTACCCTCATCAAGCGAGGTCTGAAAGAGGGTGAGCACCCTCTCTTTTACTACTAGCCATATTTGTTTCCACACTATGGCTGGGAGTCCGTCGTCGCCTGGTGCTTTCCACGGTTTAGCTGCAAAGATACACCGCTCGATCTCCTCAAGAGACAGTCGGGGTGTGAAGGTGATTCGTCCTCCTCTGCGTCCTCCGTTTTCCTCCTCGATTACCGCGGGCAGTGGGGGAAAAAAGGCGGACAAAAGCTCTTTTGCTTGTTCCGGCTTGCTTTCCGTTGTCGTGCGGTCGTTTCTGACTAGCTGGGGCACTTTGTCGAACATGGCGTTAGCATCTGGGTTTAGATACTTCGCCGCTTTCCAGATATTTGCGTCGTCAGCCAGGAAGTCGTCCCAGTGTGCCTTCCTCTGTCGCCGTGCTGTATCATGGAACTCTTTTGCTGCTTGTTTGGCGTGTCGTTCCACTTCAGGTGTAACGACGCCGACTCGCCTCTCTGCTCTAGCTCTGTTTCTCCAGTATGTATACGTCCTGCGGAGCTGTGTTAGATCCCTCGTCCACCACCTCTTTGCGTACGGTGACGGTTTGGCCTTCGGGGTCAGCTTGTGGATCGCCTCCACCACTACTCCTAATAGCCTGTCTGTTTGCTGTTGTGTGTCTCCACCTCTCGGCATTGGCTGGAGTGCTGCAGCGATTCTATCTCGAATTTCCTTCCACGGCGCATTTTTCAGCAACAGCCTTCCTTCCGTGCTTCGTTCAGGGGTGTCAACGTCGAACCGCGTCTCAATTGCTCTGTGGTCCGAGCCGTGTTCCGTGTCATGTGGCCTGCATTTGATAGCGGTGGTGGCTAATTCCTCCGATGCTAGCACCAGATCGATCGTGCTCTCCTCCCTGCCGTTGCTCCACGTTTTCGTGCCGCGAGGGAGCATACTGCGCAAGCCATATTCTTCCATCAGGGTAATAATTAGATCAGACTCTCCCTGTCTTGTCGCAGATATGTCGTCGCCGCCCTAAAGTTAGTCGTGTTAATTAAAGTCTCCTACTAGGATAATATCTGTTCTTATGCGTATCTAATTTCGGGTCTTGTAGACTGCGTTCTAGATGTTGTCCACCGCCTCCCTTAGTGCCCGTGGTCTGACCCCCTCGACATATACCGATACCACCAGTACCGCTCGATCGTGCAATCGTAGCACGGCTGCTGTGAGGTCCGCAGAGGATAGCGGAATTTGCTTAGATTTAATGTCTTTTCGGACCCACATTATGCTCCGTATAGGCCATCTACTGTCTGCTTCCGCTGTAGGTGTGTATTTTGTCCAGTGTGCGTGTGCGTTTAGGGTAGTGACTAGAGATCCCTCGTCGTTTCTCCATCCGTGCAGTTCTGATAAGGCGATTACACTAAAGTCTCTAAGTTATTTATTATTTATAATACTGTATTACACTATACTGCGTTTCTTAACGTTAAGCTAGTAAATTTAGAGCGTTCTATTTATAATAGGCTAGGTAAAGCACTTAACAGTTTTTAGAGAAGGACTTGTATAGTCTACTATATAGTACGTATTTAGGTATCGTGGCCTTATACTTACTATAGTAGTGTCCTATAGTAGCGCACTTAGTACAGATGTCGGATTGGAAGGGTAATCTGATAAGATGAAAAGATGATAATTAATTGAGATGAATTGAGGTATGAATTGTGTGTGCTTGTCTCTAAGAGGTCTGGGACTTTGCCTTTTATCTTTGGGTTGCCTGCCTAGATATCCCTTACTTTATTCCTTACTTTATCCTTGTTTCATTCCTTGCTTTATTCCTTGCGTTATTCCTTGCGCGTTAAGCGAGGGCGGAATGTAAGGGCGGAATGTACGGGCGTAAGTGCGCCAGCCTCCTTGCAGATGCAAAGGACCATGTAATTAGACACACCCCCTTAGCTTAGGCCTATCCTCAGGCTGGACCTTTTGCATTTGTTTATTATTCTAACTTAAAGACCTCTATCCTCTACTGTAGATCCTGCAAGGTAACCTCTTAATTAGTAATCTTGTCTAATATATCTTTAAGTCCTAGTTTACTTAGAAACTTGCTCTATTTGTTTATAGGCAGGGCCTTTGTAAGTCTATCTACGGCCATGTCCTCTAAGCGTTAATAGTCCACCTTAATTATTTGTAGTGCGACCTCTTGTCTTAGCTAATAATTATAGATATTTATATAACGGAGCTTAGTCTGCAACTTGGCAATTTCTTTAGTAATAAGTCAGATTATTTACTAATTATTATAATTAATTGTGATAAGGGAGTCGCTGAGGTTAATCTTTAGCTCCTTTAGTAATTAGGATGTAAATAGTGCCTCCTTAGCCACTTGCGATAGTGCTAGTAATTCGGCTTTAATTATTAATGTAGTGACTGTATCTTGCTTGTTTGCTTTCCAGGCGATTAGGCCACTAAATAGCTTGATAATGTATCCTTGTAAGCTCTTATAGTTAAGTGTATTATTAGCAAAGGATGCGTCGCTTGCCACTTCTAAAGTATCTACACCCTTAAGCTAAAGACCTAGTAATCTAGTATTAGTAAGGTAGAGGAAAACTTAGTTAATAGCCGCTTAGTGCTCTTTGCTTAGGTTAGACAGGAGTCGTGATAATCGGGAACTTGCAAAGGCAATATCTGGCCAAGATGTAACTACAGCATAGAGAATTAATCCGACTTTGCGCTAGTATTGATTAATCTCACCCTTACTAGCTAGTCCTGTCCTTAGAAGTAATTTAATTAAACCTATTAGGGTATTGTGACGAATCTTATGGTGATTAATAAGGCGCGATATTTTGTTAATATATAAAGCTTGTAAAAGCCAGATCTTTCTGCTTAAGCGGTCCCTAATAATTTTAATTCCTAGAAACCACTACAGGTCTTTGCCACCCGTAAGTGTGAATTTGGTACCTATTATTACGAGAGCAGCTTTAGTAGCCTGCTTTTATAACTTATTATAGGCAATAATAAGGTCATCTATATAGAAGAAGATAATAATGCTGTCCTTAATAAGGCAGCATAGCTCGTGGGGCACTGTTTTAAAGCTAATATTACAAAGCGTTAATGTAAATTCTCTTTGCCAGAGCAGTAGAGATATGCGCAGTCTATATAGTGCTTTATATAGTTTAAGGACTATGCCTGCTCGCGAGTAGCCGCGAGGCATTTTTATATAGATTTCTCTGTCCAGCTTTGCATAGACAAACGCGTTGGTATCGTTATGTTAGATAAGCTCTAGGTCGAGCCAAGCTGTAATCGCTATAAGCATGCGGAATAATCGTCCTGCAAGTGTTACGGCGTAGGTTTCTTATAAGGTAAGGTGCCGCTGTTAATTGCCTCGCACTACTAACCTTACTTTGCATTTCTGTAATTAATAGTGTTTATTAAATTTATAGGTATATACCTACATGTAGTCGAGGATTTAATAGCCTGCTACTTTTACTAGAGCGGTTGCAACCTTACTCCAGGACTTTATTTCCTTATAGCTCTGTAGATAGGAACGTTCTACTTCCTTCTATATATTATAGAGAGGGTGATCTTCGAGCTTACTTTAGCATGTGGGTAGCTCTAGAAGCACGCTTTAATGTAGCTTCTTGCCTAATATAATTATTTATTAAAGCTTCGCCTTATTAAGAGTCTTGCCTTTATATTTGCCGCTACTACTGGCTTTAGTGCCTGCTATAAAGGCTGCAGCCTATAGGCTTGTTTGCCACTACCCTATTTGCACTCTTTAGGGTGGTATAGCTTAATCGCCTCCTGCCATTAATTGTGTAAGGAGTGTCACTAGTAGCGGCGTTAAGGGAGGTGTTAGATATTCGCACCTAACTTTCCTATCTTGCCTATACTTAGGAGCTCCTTTAACCTCTTCCTCTAGCGCTTTACTAATTATCTTATCCTTAAAGAAGGACTTAGTGGCATGCTCTTATAGAGGTAAGAGAGGTAACTCTACTAATCGCACCTAGGCTACTATTTCTTCTAATGTACTATGTATAAGGTTTTCTATTAGATCTTTAGTTTTGCCTAAGAATATAGTATCCTCGTCGAATATCACGTCGCGAGTACTAATTGTCTTTGCTAGAGAGGGAATCTATATTCTCTAGATATTTATTAATTTGTAGCTAATAAGGTAGCTAATCTATGCCTTAGAGTTAAGCCTCTAAAGCCTGCTCTTGCCGCGTTTTGTATTGTTAGTTATTGTAAAAGCTTTGCAGCTATATGCTTTTAGGTAAGCTTAATTAGGCTTCTTTAGTTGGGTAATAATGCCGTTCTGAAAAGCTACTGTCGTAAAGAACACTTTATATAGAGATCGCCATTAATTGGCGTAGTTTGGCGTTTAATTGTATAAGTAGACTGCGGCTTGGGTGATCTTAGGCTATATCTACTAGGGTAGGTTAGAGTTAAGTTGCATCGCGCGCGCTTTCTCCTTAATTATACCCCTTAAGCGTTTAGCTCCTCTATTTGTGCTTAAGTATTAGGTGCTAAAGGCTTAATCTTAATGTCTTGCGCTAAGCACTACTTCTTAACGTTTGCCTTAATAAAGAAGATCTCGTTATTAGATTTAATTACTTTTACTATAATATTATATTATACTTCTATAAACCGCATAAAGGTGCTAAGTAATTTGATAATTAACCGTGCTAGGTGGTTATCCTTGAAGTAGAAGTCCCATGCAAAGCTAGAGAATTAGTTAGTAATTAGTATTTAGCTCTTCTTTCTTGTTAAGCTGTCTACTTTATAGTCGTGAAAATCGATTGCGACTCGCTCGCCGGGACCTTTTGTTAGATCTCTGGCTTGCTGGCGTATTTGCCGTTTTAGTTTTGCTTTGCCACAAGTATTACACTTAACTATAGAGAGACCTTTAATCCTTACCCCCTTAGATTGCTGCACGAGGTGTTTAAGGGCCTAAAGGCCTAGATAGCCTAATTATTAGTGCTAGGTCCACGCGTTTGCCTTCTACGGTCTTCGTTTAGTGCGTATATTAGTCTTGTAAGTAGCGTGCGCAGCATTAGTAGGAATACTACCTACTAGCCTTATCTTATGTTCTAAGACCCACTGTTTATGTAGCTCTTAGAGTTCTGCTAGCATAGTATTATCTCTTCTCTTTAGAGTTATTAGGTCTGCCCTTATATCCCACTAAAGGCCTTGCCTCTAGAGTAATTAGAACGATATAAGGTTATAGAGCAGATTAGGGCAATAGGCTATATTATCTAGCTATATTAATTAATTACTATTTGTATTCTATACGTTAAGATAGACGCTCTTGTATCCTTTAATCTATATTTATGTATTCCCTGCCTATATAAAGTCTCCTGGCGCCGGTGGACGGTATGAGACAAAGCGATCGATGTCGTTGAAGATATGGCAGGTTGTGCCTAAATTAAGTATGGCTGAGCGTCGCAATGGGTACGTGTTTAGGTCGGTGTGGAAGGATGCGGCGTTAAAGCTCGCTAGGATTTTAGTAATCTTGCGTCTATCTAGTCATTTATTATTAGCCTTAGTGATTTGAGGTAGAGTAGGAGTATGTGATTATTTAATTTTAGGTGCCTATAATTTGGCCTTTTTTGTTCCTTTTAACTTTTCTTAGAAGTCGGTATCATGTTCTAGCCTAAGCTTGACCAGCTTTACTATAAGAGGGTTTAGTATAAACTAGTCTAGCTGCTTGTCTAGAAAGGCATAGAAACAGTCTTAAAGACTATAGCGTAGTTTATAAGCAGGGTAGTAATTGCCACTAACTATTATTAGCTTAAGGCTCTAAGGCGACCGCTTAGTTCTAGTACGTTAATTATTATTTTATTATTTATAATTCTAAGGTCTTCCCTAACTTTTAGATAATACTGCTTTATCTATAAGAGAGGCGTCCCTGTCTGTGGCCTAGGTAGGTTCACCACCTTTAGCGAGAGATAACCCTGCAGCAGCAAAAGCGCCCTTTTATTTGCCCTTAGTTAAGTGCTGCAGGATTATGTGGTCTTAGAAGAGTTTTATTATATGCTTCTATAAGACAGCTACATCCTTGTTTCTATATTACTAGAAGGTTATTACCCACATAGGTGCGATATAGATAACTGCCGTTATAAAGTCTTCTTTTACTAAGTCAAGCCTTTAAAGTTCTAAAACCTAATTAGTCTCTGCTTCTGTGGCTGCGTAATTATACTTAGAGAGCTATGTAGCCTATAATCTAGCTATTCTTATTAGCTTAAGCGCTTCTTAATACCTTGTTCTTAATCGTCTGTATTCGTCTTAATAGTCAACCCTAATTATGATTGTAAGATTATTTATCTATTACTTAATTATTTCTCTAAGAATATAGTAGCTGTTCTAGAGATGCGCGGAGATTATTAACTAGAGAAAGGTAACTACCTTATTAAGGTCTGCCTTTTCTTCTTAATAGGCTCGATCCATAACCTTATAGATCTCGAGCTATCCTTTATAGTAGTCGCTATTATCTTTATATGCTTTCGCGCCTGCTAGTAATAGATAAGATAGTAATATTGGTGCGTTATTTAGGTTCGCATTCGTGTAGACAGCGTTTGGCTAGTAGTTGCCTATTAACGGCGGTATCGGCATGGCGGGTTTCTGCTTTGGTTTATCTATTAGCGCTGGGTCGATAATGTTCTAGACCTTAAGGAATTGGCATCTTGTTTTAAGCTGTTTTAGCTATAGTGTGTAATTCGTGTAGTTAGTTAGGATTACTATAGGATCTTTAAGTGTTGATAGGGCTATTACGATTGGCTTGATAAGGTAGTATTAGTTAAGGCAGTGAGACTCTTAATTATTAAATTAGAAGGGTAATCTAATAAGATAAAAAGATAATAATTAATTAAGATAAATTAAGGTATAAATTATATGTGCTTGTCTCTAAGAGGTCTGGGACTTTGCCTTTTATCTTTAGGTTGCCTGCCTAGATATCCCTTGCTTTATTCCTTACTTTATCCTTATTTTATTCCTTACTTTATTCCTTGCGTCATTCCTTGCGCGTTAAGCGAGGGCGGAATGCAAGGGCGGAATGTACGGGCGTAAGTGCGCCAGCCTCCTTGCAGATGCAAAGGACCATGTAATCGGACAACAGACTTAGGTTTTAGTATAAGAGAAGGCTTTATATCTAATTTATTAGCACTTATAGTATTGCACTAGTCTAGTTCTAGGCTAGAATAGTCTTGTGTACGCTAATTCTCCCGCTATATAAAAGTATTTTTTATAAAGTAATTAGGCAACGTTGCTTCCTCTTATAATATAGATTATTATTAACTTATACGCCTTCCTGTTATCCTTATAGCTTAGCTAGTCTATCTTAGCTATCTAAACTTTATTTTCTTCTCCTAATATTTATATTATTCTAGGTTAGAGGTTACACTTCTTATTAAGAATCGCTATTCTATTAGTATTATTTACTTTAACTAGGTAGAGTTAGTCGCGTAGTATATAAACCCCCTTTACTACTATTTTTTAGGCTACTTCTTTTACTTTTTAAAATTTAGTTTCGTCTTTATATTTAATTCTAATTTAGTTAGTATTCTTTAGGTCCCTTATTACTGCTGCGTATTGCTATGTTTCTTTTCCCTCTGTCTCGCGGATCTGCTTCTTAATTGCCTGTCTAACGGCGCCTAATTGCGCCTTAGTCTTGTCCCCTTCCTTAACTCTAGATGTGTCTATCGTGCAGTATATAGTGTCTGTTATTGCTAATAGTGTCGTGGTACCAGAGATGGATCGTAGGTTACTTAGTTGGCTATTTAGGGGGGTGCGTGCAATATCAGCGTACGTAGGTAAGCCGTTAGAGGCCACCTATATCCTGGATAGCTATATCTCTAGGTTACTAGCTAGCGCCTCTGCTTGCGTCTTAGTTTCCGCTAATTAAGCTTTTACATATAATAGCTCTATTATTAATTCTACTACTATTGCTTTAAGTTCTGTATTATTAGTCTTTAGATCTTTTATTATAGCTAGTATAGCTACTAGTGCCTCTTTAGTAGTCGCGTCTTTACTATTACCTATACTATTTTTCCTTTTAATCGTCGCGCCTAGTATTAATTATATTTACTTTATTTAAGGTGCTCTAGGGACGTTAGTTTTAATTTTTATAAGGGGATTTATATTAATTTTATTATTTTTATCTTACGTATTAGCGCTCCCTAATTTAGCCGCCTTTAGTGTCTTAGTTTAAGCTTAACCTAACTAACGCGTCGGGGACGCGCTGTTTACCTCTAATTCTATTACCTAATTCTTTCCACCACTATTCCCCTGTCCGGGCGGTTCTCGAGATAATCAGGTTCTAGCAATTGGGGCTCTGGGTCGTCCGATCGTCGTCTCATGGATGGGGAGGTCGTGATGTATCCCCCGCATGGCCAACATCGCCCTGGCACGGGCCACCATTTGAGGGCCAATCGGATGAATTGCTCCGACCCGGCAGAACACCAAGAATTATGCCTCTGTAGGGTAACTTCGCATAGATTTTGCATCTCTAAGGGCTTTAAGATAGGTTTACATGATGGTTAAGCTTGCTTTTATGTCTATTAACCTAATTATTTAATGCCGGCGGAGGTGCTCTGCCTAGCACTTAGCATTAACTTCTAGCCTATATAAAGGCAGCTAGCAAAGCGTATAGCTATAATAAGTACGTAGTAGGCGTTAAGAGCTATAAGATAACCTTATATTACCTATAACTTATGCTAGAGGTGTCCGGGATTAGAGCTTCTTATTAGTTGTACGTCTAGCTACTATATAATTAACACAGCTTTTGCCCTCTGCAAATAGCTTTGTAGATATATGTGAGCTGCCAAAGTTGCCCTCTCCGCTAGCGAGTACGTCGTCAGGTCGCTCACGCTTGTTTAAGCCTTAAGTAGGGCGGCCACCTCGCTTAAAGAGCTGTTTAATAAGCTTGTATAGGAACTTCTTGTGGCCGGAGCGTTTGGCGGAGTCGCGAGAGGAGTACGAGGAGAGCCTATAGCAATTATTAAGTGTTAGATCTAGCAGAAAGTACCAGAGCGGGCGCCAGGTACGCTAGCGGACCTGCTAAACAGAGTAGTAGCTTTTTATTTAGTTAAAGTAATTAACCTCGCTCTTATGGCAATTATAGTTATCTATTATTTAAAGGATACCTAGTAACTTAAGAGGCTTGCTACTAAAGGCTTTCTTAAAGAGTTTCTTGTTATTTAGAGCTATTTTAGAGCGTTAGCGGAGCTTTATAATAACCTGAGTTGCTTATGGCGACTATTGTCAGCGGAGTATTAGCATGGTGTTAAGGGCAAAGTACTCACGCTTAGCGATAGTACTAGTAAAAAGAACGACCTAGTTGTCTCTCTAAGCTGCCTAAAGCACCTGCCGACTCTGCGAGAGCGCCTAGTAAGTATCTCCCTACTCTAGCTTGCGCGTATAGTGTGTTTTAAGTTTTATTAAGTCGCTATTAAAGCGCTCTTTTAAGAGCTTTGCCTACGTGCAAGTGCTAATAGCTAGCGCCTTTACTTATAATTCTACCTTTACTATTACCTTAAAAATCTCTTTTATTATTATCTTTATCGTGCAGACTGTCCTAGCGCAGCCTACGCCTTTAGATCTAAGGTATTTAAGTATAGGGATAGTGTTAAAGAGATTATCGTCCTATATAATATAGAGATTTGGCGGAAAGAGGCGCTAGCCAGCAGCGTTTACGGCGAGTACAAGAGTAATAGGAACTAACTCTATAGGAGTAAAAGCTAGCGCGTTAGCAGGTAAGTTAAGTAAGTTAATAGGCCCTCGCCCTCTAGCATAAAATAACTAGTTTAAAATTACTTTATTATTAGCTAAGTACTAGATCTTAAAGCCTTTAGGCGTAAGCTTTATTTTTATTATTATAACCTTACTTGCGTGGCCTGTAAATCTCGTAATTACCTTATTAACGTAAAAGTGTACGCTAGGTACCTAGTACTTAAAGCTACGCTTGCGAAGCGTCTCTAAGAGATCCTATACTTGGCTAAAGGGAGACTTAAAGCTCTAGTTAACTTCTATATAGTATATATAGCGATTAAGCTACTGCTATCTCTCCTTTAACATGTAGCGATTAATCTTATGCCAAGGCGCTATCCCATAAAGCTTCTGCTAGTATTTAACAAGCGAGGGCTCTCAGTAAACGCCTATATAAATAACAACGGCGAAGTACGTATACAGCTCGCTTAGAGAGGTAGGTTTTTATTAATAGTAGTTAGGCGTTAAGGGCGCGTTAGCCTAAAGCTTTTTAGCATGCTAATTTATATAGTATACAATCTAATTAACGACGCCTATATTAAAAAACAAGTTAAATAAAGTAATAGGAGAGTTAAAATTTATATAGTTAGGTAAGAGAGCGCGTCTAAAAGTATATAGATTATTAATTTTAAGCGGTTACTATAAGGGTGGTGGCTAAGTAGGTAAATTAGGCAAATCTCCTGCCTTTAGGCTATACTTTGTATATTTTACGAAGTCGGCATCGTTGCTTAATAGCGCTATACGATTAGGCATAGTTGCATATATAAAAGCTTTTAAAAAAGGCGTGTTTTGGCTGGCAAACAAAAATTGCCTACATGACGACAAACATTTAGTGTTTTGATGTATTTGCATCTAATTGGCTAATAAGATGTGGCCCGTGCCAGGGCGATGTTGGCCATGCGGGGGATATGGCGCGTTTTAGTGATGCGGCGCACTGACTGCCAAGGCACGGTACCTAGGTAGCAGCGCGGCTCCGGCGGCTTGGCGCTAGCTGTGCGATAACTCCGCTTTTCTCTCCAGTGTTCTTTTGTCAATTATCAGCGTTTATATCACTTTTTCCTGGGTCGCCTGTCTAATTGGCATTCTATCCACCATGGCTGCTGCTATCTGCCGGGCACGTCTGCTCTCAGACTTGAGTGCGCAGACTCCCTGTGATCAGGAAGCCACGTCATCTGTTGGCCGTCTTTGCGCTTTTCATTCTCGACAATGCCAGGCCATGTACCAAGGTTACAAGAAACGCAATCTGGAACTAGACGATCTCGCTAAGAACCAACCGCCTTTTCTTGCCAATACCAAGACCTCAATTGTGGTCCAAGAATTCAAAGACGTCGAAGATGAAGCCACTTTACAGAACCTTCACGACTACCTCTTTAAAAGGTATATCTTACTTGATAGAGTTATCAAGGCTCGCAAGCTTCATCATAGCCACTTTTACGCTGTCGACATGGACTATGGTCACGAGAAGTACCTGACAAAGCTGCTCAACGACAAGCATGTAATAGCGAGAGCCTTGGAACGCCTTAGTAAACGCAGTGCAGAAGTCGTGCACCAGAAGAAAGAGTGGCTCGGGTGGGTGAAGGCTCGCCAAGAGGAAGAGGAAAGTCAACGTGAGAACGAAAGCAAGAAAGTCAAACTCGAGGCTCTGCTACTCAAACGCTACCAGAAGAAACTTCAGCATCACCAGCAGGAGATTAAGGCTAAAGAGAACAAGGAACGCGAGGAAGAATTCTTACATACGGCGTACGAGCAGCGTCTGGCTGGAATTTCTAAAGAGGAACACGACGATTGGGATCCAGTTCAAGATGTTTTTGGGTACGAACGGGGCAACTACGTTGATCTGATCAAATTCTTCCTGATGCTTCAAGACCAAGAAGTCCCGGCTACCTCAAAAGTTGACTCCATGGCCGCAGCTGGACCCAGCGCTGGCGTTCCTGAGCCAGAAGAGAAGACTCTATCGAAGAGCGCAAAAAAACGAGCCAAGAAAGCGGATGCACAGGCGAAGAAGCTCGACGGCCCTTTGGAACAGGCCTCAGACGATAAAGGATCGAACACGATCGATATGGAGACCAAAGCTCAAATGCGAGACAGATTGCGTGAGCCGGTCAGATTTGAGCGACCCATAGGATTCTACACGACCTCGCCTGTCGGACCCGCTGGTATAAATGCGGAAACGAAGCCTATTCCTGAAGATGAGCTCGAGACCCTACTTGAAGAGGTCGCCGAGGTCAAGCACTTGCTCTTCTGCCGACTACTGCTTTCCCACGCAATCCTTCTTCCAATCGCACTGCGATCAGATGGCATCGAAGATTTCCTAACCAATGAAGATGTGACTCGAGAGCACTTGCGTGACTTATGTTTAAAACTGGAACGCCCAAGGCTCCAAGATGTTCGCGATGCTTGTGCTGATTTTGTGCGCGGTGAAGATGGCGTAGCGGACGAGCCCGACACAGACGAGCTAGAAGAGGATGATGAAGAGTCTAAGAAACGCAAGATCACAGACGAGTATGCTCTCAAGTTCAAGGACAAAACCCGTCTCCCTAAGAAATATCAAACAAAGCGTGGAAAAGCTGCCAAGAACGCCAAGATAGAGCGGATGATCTGGGGTAAGGAAGTGAAAGACGCCATCGTGGGATTTGATGACGTTTTAGAAGAGGCCGACTACAAGCGCAAGCGAACGCGAATCAAGGTCTGCGGTCGCTACATGTATGACTATCCATCGGAGAGAGCCCTCGGTCGTGGTGGATGGTACCACTTCTCTGTCATCGCGAAGGACTCCAGTCTGTTCGATGCCATCAAACTTTGTCGAAACTGGAATGAGTTCTTTGAGCTCAATATTCTTTGTCTTTATCATTATTTCCCGGCGCCTAAGTGGACGAGGTTTGTGGGTGACATAATGCGTCAACAGTTGCTACAGCTCGGATTCATTCCGTACTTCGTCGGTAATCACGCCGAGAAAGTAACTCGTTATTTCCAGACTGGCTCCCGTGGCATGGGTATGTATACCTTGAGATGAACCTGGCACTGTTGAACATCGCTGACCTACTTCTTCTCTTACAGCTCGTCGATCACATCAGTTTACAGAAATGAGGAACTTCATATGCGGTAGCATCAAGATGGATGACGCTGTTAGCCGTCGTTTTATCCAGTACTTATCCATGGAAACATGGAATGTCCGTGCTCTAGTTCGCGACCGCAAGACTGGACGGGTCCTTATTCAACCTCCGGAGGAGGAACTTTGGCTCCTCCGCGAGAAGGCCGGATGGGGTCGCGCCATTAAAAACGAATTTGAGGTGCTGCTTGAGGTCGGCCCTGAGTTCTTCAAAACTGTGGAGAACGCTCGAAAGTGGCACTTCGGCTTCGACGAGTACTATGATGTATATATCTGGGATGCAGCGCCTGGCAGCTCTTATTTTGTGCTACAGCGCAGACTTGAAGAAGTAAGTATGACATGAAGCAAACTTGGCTTGGGTCATGGGTAACACAACATATTGGAAGCTGACTTCTACAGATTCTTGCTCGGGCTATACGCGTGAAGGATGTGAAAGACATGTTCAAAATCTGCGCCCCAATATTTGAAACCATCACGATGGAGAAGGACACCCACAGGGTGCGCTCAATCAAACCCGGGGAAGACGTTGAGTCTATGTGGGATTTCTTCAAAGCCAACGCCCAAGCCTTCCAGTACAGGCCCAAGAATCCGCAAGATATGAAAAAAGGACTTGACCCAGCTTTCATCTACACCGAAGCCGATGCGATCGAAGACGCCATTCTCTTCCCTGAGGAGGGCACCGGTGAGATGAACGATCACGTGTTCCGAGCTAATCCCAGCACTATAGAGATGTTTGAGAAGAAGCCCACAGCTAATCTTCGACAATTCGCGCAGGACCTTGTCTCTAAGAAGGAACTGTCGGCAGACGATAGCTTGGGCAGCGACGACGACTATGAAGGCCTTGAGGCGGTGGAAGACGACGGTGATAAAGACTGGGAAGAGGAAGGCACGGAGCTGGAGAAAGGCCCCGACAGTAATGATGAGTACGAGTTTGCAAACCCAGAGGACGTGGAGAATGTATTGCAAACTCTCGAAAATCGGTTCAGGTCTATGACCATAAACACCGAAGGTATGTTATCCAAGACGTCCTGTGGTGACGTGAACATTCATGACCACTGCTGACACGATACTACTTTTTAGACGACCCCGACTACTACTTATCCATTTTCAAGTGTCCCGCTTCGACCACTTACATCCCGGCATCTATTAGAAACCATCCCGCGGATCTTATGGCTATTATGCGCTTGAGCATGAGGCGAATGAAAGAATATCGCACTGACGACCAGGCCATTGAAGCTGACTTGTTCTGCATGATCGACCGTGAAAAATCAAAGGTATGATATTCCCCCAACCAAGCCTGTTGCATAGCATCCAGGATAATAACGAGTCAGATATTTAAACATTGTTGGCATCAGGGCGATCTATCCCATAATGCTCTGAAGAAGGAA
Organism: Bimuria novae-zelandiae CBS 107.79; assembly: GCA_010015655.1. Taxonomy (NCBI): domain Eukaryota; kingdom Fungi; phylum Ascomycota; class Dothideomycetes; order Pleosporales; family Didymosphaeriaceae; genus Bimuria; species Bimuria novae-zelandiae. Next base: position 819,586 of record ML976659.1, read on the forward strand.
ATCCAATGGCGGGGCATGGTGTCTGTCATGGATGACTTCGTCATGAATAGTCTCAACGCCGGGCCCTTCGAACTTTGTAAGTTCATGGGTATGGCGCACCAATTTACACAAGAGCCAAGGATAGTTGACGATGCCTTCAATGCGTATGCTGCGGTGGCGTTGTTTTTCGACACAGAAGCCTTCCTGGACTCCGAGACCGGAGAGATATTCAAGGGCTCTAAATTTATCGACCAAGCTGAACGTGCGAAGGACGTTCCCGACCGTAGAACCCACAGGAGTAACAAGACAATGCCTACATTCTTCTGGGCAGAGTGGGACCGCCTACTCAAAGACAACAACCGGGGTATAGGCGACGAAATCTCTATCTACCCTCTCGAATGGCGAAAAGCAATGCGTTCCGCTATAATCCGTCTCTTCAAAGCCGGTATAATTGGTAACTCCTACTGCGGCGAGTCTGATGGTGTTGCGATCGCCGCCGCCGAACCCAATCGCCCACTGGATCTCTACATCGACTACCGCGTCGGCATGCCAGATCCAAGTGTAATCTCCCACCTCACGGACCCAACGCCCCTTGATCGCGCCTATCTCCTAGACAAAGCTCACGCCTTTCTGGAAGAGCATCCTAATGCGTGCTTCTCCGCGCTTCGCATGTGGTCCGCACCGCACTTCTATCCGCTCATGCTAGGCATTGATAATCGTAAGATGGTAAGCTTTCTAGACGACAGAGAGCGCCTTTGGGAATTCAGGTTCATCCCCAAAGACATGCCGTATAGCGAGTGGAGTGTGCACCTGCAACTAAGCCAGAGGATCAAACCATATCGGAAAGTCTTGACGGAGGAGAAGGTGATAGTGGCCAAGGACTTGATTTTGGTTATGGGTAAGGATAAGGCAGAGTGTAGGAGATTGAGTGAGGGGGTTACGTGGGCTGTCACGACGAGGCCCTGGAGATTGGAGATCGATTTCTGGAGAAGCTTTGTAGGTGTTGATTTTGAGTTCTTGGAGGGTTTGGACGAGAAGTGGTTGGAATAGGGCGCCTCAAGAAATTATGGAACCTCGCTTTTCGCATAATTTCTTTACTCACAACTGCAATAGGAAGCTATTAAGCTAGCGCATATAGTGTCCGAACACATAGGGTTTCCGAACACCGCGCCACAACACCACACCTGCAGAACACACGTAATATCTCTCTATAACGCTTATTAATATAGTCGCCCGTGGGCTGGTAAATGGATTAAGGGTTACCAAGCTCGGGTTAGGATTAAGTTAGGTTATTAAAGCATTAGGTTAAGGTTAGGCTAAACGTTTAGTATGTAGAGAATTTCTTAGGTTTATTAATAATTTAATTTTAATATCTATTTATTATAGTAATAAGTCTTAGTAACGCTTAGGCCTCTAATACTTTTATAATAGGAGTTATACTTTCTTATTTTATATTAATACTAAAATGTTAGGTTAGGATTAAGTTAGGTCAGGATTAAGTTAGGGTTAAGTTAGAGTTAGGTTAAAGTTAGGATCTTATATAATATAACCTAACTCTAACCTAACCTAACCTTAACTTAATCCTAACCCACACTAGTGCTAAAGTGTTAGATTAGGGTTAGGGTCTTATATAATATAACCTAACCCTAACCTAACCCTGACCTATTTATCAGCCTGGATGCCCGCAAGGTTATTATACAATTTACTATTAATAACCTTAATATAGGTCTTTATACTAGCCAGCGTGTTACTATAAAGGCGTATAGTATCCCTTTATTAACGCTATATAATTCAATAACACACTTAGCTATTAGTATTAGTAGTAATTAACTTCTTTATAAAAGAGTGTTTTTATAAACTGAATTAAAAAAACGCACTTATTGCCCTTCCTTATGTGCTTATACTTAAGAAATATTAAATTAAATTCTATGTATAAATAGTAATAATTAGCCTATTAATAAGCTTTAGCTCTTATATATCCTCCAGCGCTAGTTACGCCTTACCTTTATAATTAGTAAAAAGATAAAGGCTTAGAGAGCTAATATAGTAATACTAAAGTAATTACGCGCTTTTCTAGAGCTCTATACGTAGACTTAATAATGGCTTAATATATAGATAGAGAACATATATAATATAGATAAGACTAGCGTTACTCTAGGGGTATATACTAATACTAAAGTACTCTTTAGTAGCTAATAGACGTAAGCTTATATTTAGTCTTTAAAATATTATAGGTAGATTTTTATAATTAAGTGTGTATTAGTAATAGGGCAGAAACTACACTATATAGTTATCTTTAAAGGCTAAAGCTTATAGATAATATAGTGTTCCTTATTCTACGTACCTAACTAGTTGTATACAACCTCTAAGAGTAGATAAACGTTAAAAGTATTTAGTATAAAGTAGCTATAGTAGATATATATACTTAAAATAACTGTATTTAATAGCTAGCACATGCTCCTAATACTTAATAGCTATAATACCTATATTAGTATGAAGTTTATATAGCATTATAAAAAATATTAAATTAAGCCTTCATGCCTGCCTACGTATATCTTATACGTTTTATAACTTCTAGATCTTGCTTTTTGCTCTATAATTAAATCTAGTTACTAACGCTAAATCTAAGAGCTTATATCGCTTAATAATACCACGCTTATTACGAAGGAGTGCTTTAACGTGTTAGATTAATAACCTAGTTAGATTAGTAACCTAGTTACTTTACTAAAACTAACGCGGCATTTTATACGATAGCTTAATTGTTACGACCACGAACCCCACAAGGATGAAGATGCCAGACAATTACGCCAAGAGAGTAATTGTTAACAAAGTAGTAGAGTTAACGGGACCTAACGGGGCGCGGGGCAGCTTAGTTAGCAGTCACGTGACGAAGTCCCGCATAAAGGGAAGTCCTATGGGACTACCGTAGTCCCTGGGACTACAGGGCCTTGGCGGGACTACCGTAGTCCCTGGGACTACAGGGCCTTGGCGGGACTACGAAGAAGGAATAGGCTAGTATATAGTGTAGCGACTTTCCTATTGTTATTTCCTTCCTCGTAGTTAACTTATATATCTTCTGTGCGAGTACGTTCTCCTATACAGACTAATAGTTATCTTATTTATTATAAGATTAGATTGTCTAGCCGCGCTAAGTGTCGCATTAACTTGTACTACTAAATAATCTGTAAAGCACTACGATACCTTACCGCCCTAACCTAGATTAGAACAAGGTGTGAGAGCCTTATAACACTTTAACTACCCTACGGTATAATGGCAGGACCTAGTTCGACCACCGCAGCTCCGGCACCTAAGGAAAAGACCCTAGGAGAAATAGTTATCGAATAAGCGGCTTAGATAGCCTAGTTACAAGAAATTATTAACTAGATAAGCGAAAAGATGAGCTAATGGGAAAATGCGAAACATTAACCAAAGGTCCCGAAGCCTGAACCCTATTTAGGAAAGGGTCACCCAGGAACGTTCCTAACCTAGATAGAACTATTTATCCGTTACAACCTAGGAAAGTTTAATATAGAATAAGATAAAATCCTAGTTACCTGTATAAACATGCAAGATAAGGCAGCCGCGTGGGCTAGACTAATAATTAATATGTCGGATTAACAACTTTAACGGCCTTAGGCATGTTACAAGGAAGGTGCGTGTGCGGAGGAGCGAGCATTCTGTCAATAGTTATCAAGGCCTCTATCGTGTTGCAAAACACTATGTGTATGGAGCGAACCCCATATGGGACTAGCTTCCATACCCCGCGATATACTTCACTCCTTAGTAGATAGAACGAGAAAACAAGCATTAATTAACCTAATATAACTTATTATTAAGTATTTCCTTTTAGCACTAGTGTAACAAGTCTTCCTAATACTAATTAGTAATCGCGAGAAGCTATTACAGACAGTAAGGAAGAAAAGACAGGCTATTAATAACCTAACGTAAGAAATCTCGGGTCGATGCAGACTGTGCTAAGAATAGAGCAAGGTAGAGATAACACGAAGCACTTTTAACTAACCTCTAAAGCTACTAGTTTAGGCTAATCTGCAGACACAGAGCGCGTTAGCAACGTATTATAATTTACTATATAAATGTCTCTAAACGACCTAGTTACGTACACTAACACACGTTAGAAACGACTAATCGACGAGATAATTACATTAACAACAAGTTAACACTACTAGTATAATAGTAAATAATTAGAGTAGTAATAGCGCAGCAGATAATACTAATGCTTAAGCTTAAGCTTAACTACGCGATAATTAGTTAGAGTATAGCTTAAGTAAACGCTAGGAAGCTGCTTCGCGCTAGGCTAAATATACTATAAAGTACCTTATAGGAGACTGCCTATATCTAGTGGCGCTGGAATTTGTTAACATATCTTTCTAAGACGTACCTATACTAATAGACGCAGACAAGATGCACGCAATAACCTAGATTACTAAAATTATCTGTAATTATAACGCATTAATAGCCTAGGACGATAATCTATGTGCAGACTACTACTATAATTTTAAAAGATAGATAAAGGAGCTATTCTATAAGGTTAACTGTAATACACTTAAATCTCTAAAGATGGTCCTACGGCATAGAGGAGTCTATATAGGTAATAACTACGCAAGGCTTGCTAATTCCTTCTATAATTTATCTACTCTAGAGAATACTCCCGAATAGGACCCTGTAGAATTCTAAGCCACGATATTTGACTAACGATTAAAGGCATATAAGCGCTAGTAGAACACATAACGGACAGCTTTTATAGCTAAGCAACAACTGCAGTAGGATAGCCCGCTAGCTAGTATACATGCATCGTAGTTACAGCTGTAGCCGTAGTAGCTAGAGCACTCGTAGCAAGACGGGTAGTAGCGAGAGCAATTATAGCGAAGCGAATAGCACGGAGTAAGACACGACGCTTAAAACTAATCTAAAACACAAGAGCTATAACTAATGCACCAGATAGATAAAATCTAACTACTAAAATAAAGTAATAATAGTTAATAACCGCACTTTATAAGTAGTGCGCTTAGAGAACCTTAGTCTTAGTAATAGTAGGAATAAGATGCGTAATTACAGTAATAGCGACTATAAATACAGGTATAGCCGCTAGCGATTGCATATCGCGAAATCACGCCGTTTCCATAATAACCTGTGAACGGTGTACCAGGCAGACCACCAGAGCTACTACATAACCCGTATAAGACACTGCCGCCGCGCTAGTCCTATAACGACTAACTTAATGCTAACACAATTACGCAGTTCTCTAAGCTTTAGGATAATAATAAGAAATATATAGGAGATGTATATAATCTACTTAATAATAAAATTAAGATCTTCTTTAGCATCTATTGGCAGGTGGACATCCATAAAGAGTAGTTCCACGCTGTGTTTCCCCGTATTCTTACTGGGCGAGCAGAGATGTTCTATATACAAGTTATAAACAGAGGTGACAGCTTTTCTAATGCGTACACAGTAATTAAGAACTACTTTAATCACGACGTCTACTATTAACACTACTATATAGACTAGATAACTATAACCTTCGCCCGTACGCGCATGGAGAACCTTAATAAAAGCTTATATAAGGTGCTATAAATATTACTTAATAAGCTATAATTATGCTAACGCGCGCTTAGTAAGAACTTTAAAAGTAAAAATACCTTACATATAACTATTATTAACGCGTGCTAGGGAGTTCTAGAACTTAAAATAGCACTCTTTAAGCTAGCTATAATCTGCGAAGGACTCTTTGCAGACCTATAGTCTATAGTTAAGACGCACCTTACACGTCAGCAAATAAGGTAAATACTTATAAGAAGTAAGATAATCGCTATAGACTAGTACTACCTTGACCGCCGCTACAACAATAGGAATAGAAGAACTTAAAGAGGATTTAAAAGTAAAGGCGGATTCGCAGGCGGATTTTAAGAAGGCTAAGGTAATAGAGGTAATTAGCGCTTTAATAGCAACGATAGTAGACGTGAATTCACAACGCCACGCTAGAAGAAGAAGTGCTTTATCTGCCAGAAAGAGGGCTACTAGTTAACCAACCATACTAATAAGGAACGCAAAGCTGCCCGCACACAGTTCTTCTCCGCATGTTACTTTATAGGCACACTACTGCCTGCAGACTTCTCTGTGCACCTTGCAGAGTATAAAGGTAGTAAGAACTACGAGGACAATAATAATAACAGTAATTAGTAGTATAACATTAATAATTAGTAATTCATAACTACGTACGCGGAACATTAATTTTTTAAGGAGTAATAACTTATAGATTAAGCGTTTATACACTATATCTCTAGTAAAGACATATATAGCAGAGACGTACCGTCATCACCAGCGTCGCAATTCCTTATTAAGGACTAATACACGCGATCTATGTACTAAGGAATCCTCCCTGATACAGGCGCCGCCAATGTATCTATAGTCGGTAAGGAACAGTACCTCGCACTTATACAGGAAGACCCAACGGTCACGATGGACACATCTACGGCAGGAAAAACGTCTATTAAATTCGGAAAAGGCAGTGTTACGGTGTCTATCGGCACCGCACAGATTCCGACAGAGATTGGAAAAATCGACTTTGAGGTGCTAGATGCGCCTACACCGTTCTTGCTATGCCTTGCGGACATGGACAGGCTAAAGGTCTACTTTAACAACACTACAGATAAGCTCGTCCAGGGCAATATACGCATCCCCGTAATCCGTAAATAGGGATATCTATAGTTCTATCTTAACAAGAGAGAGCGTGCAACTGCATTTCTTACAGAGATAGAGTTAAGATAGCTCTATCACCGTTTTAGACACCTAGCTATTATAAGACTAGCTAGGCTCTTAAAAGATGCTAGTTATAATAACTTTAAAGAAAGAACTCTTAAGCAAATTACAAAGTTTTGCTATTATTATTAACTTAATAGCTCTGCGCCGCGCCGCTTTAAGTTCACCCTTAAGGACAACTATTACTTTAACTATAAGATCCTTATAGATGTGATGTACTTAAGAAGCAAGCCTATATTATATATAGTAGATTTAGCAACTTCGTTTTAAGGCGCAAAGTTTCTTAACGCTATTTTAGCTAAGGAGATATAGCAGGCACTGCAGATGTTATAGATTAATACCTACTAAGGACTACTAGATATTCTTATATATAACGCAGGCACGAACTTCGCAAGTGCAGAATTTCGCGCAAAAGTAAAGATTATAGGAGTTACATGCAAACAAGTACCTACAGAGGCATATTAGTCTGTTGGCAAGATAGAGAGATATTACGCGCCCTTGCACCGCGCATAGGATATACTCTACGCTAAGCTTATTAGCACTATATCTAATAAAGCAATTCTTTAGATAGCCGTAAAAGCTATTAATAACATAGCAGGCCCTAACAGTCTAGTCCTGACTTTACTTATCTTTGGCGCATACCTACGTATGACTATAGAGTTACCGCTGTTACTATTAATAGTTAAGCGCAGCGAGGCTATTTAAAAAGCAATAAAAGAACTACGCAAGCTTACTACTAAACGCTAGGTTATAGATACGTTAAACACCCGCAACGGACCTAATACCGCAGACATGCTTACGCTCTCGCTACAAAGCGAGGTTTTAGTATAGAGAGAAAAGGATAGATAGAATAGCCCGTATAAAATCGCTGCTATAAACGGCCATAACGTCACTATCGACATGGTTAATGGCCCGACAACATTTTGGTTAATAGTTATTAAGCCGTACTATAGACTAGACTACTTCTAAAGTAACCCTAATGCGCCGCAGTAGCAGCACGCGTTACCTATAAATATAATAGTGCTACTAGCAAAGCAACCACGCAAAAGAGGCTACCTACTAGGATTAAGAAACAAGAGGAAGGTAAACGTTTACATTACTAAAAAGAAAGAGGCCAACCTTAAGCTTACTATAAAGCTACGTAATAATAGAGTTATTACAACACCTAGCGCACCCTTTAAGGTATCTAATAATTAAGAGATTAATAACCTAGTAGGCTGTAAAGTATTTAAGTTTAAATAATATAATTAGGAAGTGTATAGCAGAATCTATATATTTAAGTCGCGTCTAGTGCGAGAAGTTAAAGGAAAGATAACTAAGCTTTATAAAAAATCCTGTCTTATTATCTAAGGATACTAGGACTATAGCAAGGAGGCTATCTTAACGCAATTTTTAACTATTCAACGCTATAGCTAGCGTGTAATTATAGCCCTAGCACCTATACTCGTACAACATAAGATGAATCTTAAGCTCCGCGATATAACGCAGGCATATCCATAGGCGTAAATAAATCTTAAGAGAACAATACTAGCACACCTCCCTACTAAGCTAGCACCTAGATATCTAGAGGGCACGCTGCTCCATGTGATCAAGCCACTATATAGAATTGCGAAAGCAGGAGTCTATTAGTAGACAACGTACTATAGATATTACTATAAGGAACTAGACATATCTACGTTAACATATAACCTATGCTTGTTAGTAATAAATAGTAACGCAGATAACTTTAGCATAGTTAGTATATAGACTAATAATACCCTTATGCTTAGAATAGCTATATTCTTAGCGCATGAAGAGAAAATGCTTAAGAAGGCATAGTTTAGATTAAAGCTAAAAACTGTGCTAACACTAGACGCGCAACTAGACTTTAATAGCTACATACTTATAATAGATGCTAGTAACATAGATAACTACAAAGTAACCCTAAACCTTAAGCAGAAGGGATAAGGAGGAAAGATTAAGCTTGTAGACATTAATGCTCCTAATCACGCGTAATAGTACACTAAATAGCGCGCCTGCGAGGCGTATATCGCATTAATATGTTAACTAGAAGCGTCTTTTAACTTATCTATAGTAGCTTAAGCGTAGCAACCTTCTAATAAGGATATTAAGGCGCTTAACAAGCGCCTTAAATAGCAGATAGAGAATCTTAACCGTAGACTACGCTATATACCTATCACCCTTATTAACGCTAAGCTAATAGTATTTGTGGATAGCTCTTTTGCTAACAACAAGGACCTTAGCTTATAGCTAGGCTTTATACTTATGCTTGTTAATAAGTCCACAGATGGTGATAATACCTTTACAATTTATAGCAATATAATACACTATAGCTTAACAAAGTGTAAGCGTGTTACATAGAGCGTACTAGCTTCTAAGATCTATAGCATAGTTAACGGGTTTAACATAGGCATTACTATTGCTACTACTTTATAGATAATTATAGAGCGCCTTAGTCTGCCCGCAGTTCCCTTAGTCATTTGTATAGACTTATACTCCCTATACGAGTGCCTTGTAAAGCTTAGGACAACTAAGGAAAAGCGCCTTATAATTAATATTATAGCACTGCGCTAGTCATACGAACGCCGCAAGATTATAGAGATCTAATAAATTAACGGCGAAGACAACCCTGCGGACGCTTTTACAAAGGCATCACTAAACCGCGCCCTGGAACGATTTGTTAATAGTAATACGGTAATAGTCCGAGTTGAGGGCTGGGTGTAGAGGCCGATACTCTCTACCTAGCGCATTTAATATCGAGAAAGAAAAGACTTCTAGTGTTAGATTAACAATTTTAATAGCCTTAGGCATGTTACAAGGAAGGTGCGTGTGCGGAGGAGCGAGCATTCTGTTAATAGTTATTAAGGCCTCTATCGTGTTGCAAAACACTATGTGTATGGAGCGAACCCCATATGGGACTAGCTTCCATACCCCGCGATATACTTCACTCCTCAGTAGATAGAACGAGAAAACAAGCATCAATCAACCCAATATAACTCGTTATCAAGTATTTCCTTTTAGCACTAGTGCAATAAGTCCTCCCGACATAATAATTTCCTTAAGAATAGCAAATTGGAGGATTGTAGTTTAGACGCTACTAAAGATACTTTCGAGGACTAGGAGTCTTTTCGTAAGGCCGTGAAAGGAATGTTTAGCACTATTAATAAAGGACATTAAGCCAAAATACGCCTCCAGCGCCTACGTTAGGAGAAATTGGCGGTACTCTATACACTAGAGTTTAAACAGATTATGGCAGAACTCGAAGGATAGGGAGAAGCCCCACTTATAATTGCCTACTATAACGGACTAAAAGAATTGGTTAAAGACGAATTGGTCCACTAAGGAAAAGCAGACGACCTAGAAGAACTTATTAATAATGTAATTAAAGTAGATAATTGCCTATACGAACGCAAGCTAGAAAAATAGTATAGTACTAGGCTACTTACTAGAAAAGAGAATCGATCTAGGCCCGCAGGAAGAGACCAGGACGGAGATATTATTATAACTAATAAAGCCCGATGGTATAAAAAGAAGAATGGCAAGGGAAAATAGCTATATAGACTAAAGAAGGGTTACTAGGGCAAGAACAGCATCTCGCAGAAAGAGCGAGAATAGAGGTTTAAAGATAAAGCCTGCCTCTAATATAGTAAGCTAGGCTACTTCGCCAAAGACTGCAACGATTAGGAGACTAAGGTTAATATAACTAACCTCTTACGAGTGGCTATGGCCACCCTCACGCTAGCAGAAGCCGACGGAGTGGATCTTACGCAGGAGATCCTGGAGCTAATAGAAGAGGAAGAGGAACAAAAGACCCTTCCTAAGTACTAGATCTTCTAAAGACTGGCTAATAATACCTACTAGATGTGCAGTAGTGCGCTACATTAATTGTCTTAGTGTGAGGTAAAAGTAATCGTCTAAGGGGCACACGCATGGGACGCCTACTAGCTAGCAAAGAAACTACAGGGGCGCCCAAAACAATACCTACGCCAGATCACGATACAGGAACGACATAAATACGCCAAATAGTGGCAATGCACGCGTAAAGGATGCCGACAACACTCTAAGGCTAAAGTTAGGGCCTCTTATTTTCTAGGAGGTTTAGAATACTATAGGCTAAAGCAGAGCTAGTGCAGCGTGCCTAATAATTATCACGAGCACTTTTTAGCCTATTAGGCTAAGCACTATAAATAGAATAGTTAGCATTAATATTTTAATATTACCTATAAGCTACATAAGTAGTAGAAGTTCGAAACAGGCTAGTTCCCTTAGGGCTTAGACCCCCGCGACACTAGCACGATAATAGGGAATACGTAGCTAGGAAGAGACGCGGACTACTTATTAATTAGGTAAGAATAATGCAACCTATAGTGCTTCGCACACCTAAGCCTGCAGGAAGAGGTAGCCTCCTTAGATAGCTATCTAGGGCATAATGCATTAGCCCAGAACGAATGCCTTACTCCAAATTGCCCGCAACATGGGAATTAAGGAGTATACAAATCTAATAGGATTAGAGAGACTTACGCCCTGTATTAATAGCAATATAAGTAGCACTAAATTAAGGAAGTCTCTAAGCTATCTAAGGTTTAGGACTAGATTAAGGAAGCCAACGCTGGTTAGCCTAAAATCTTAGACAAAGGGTCCGATAATTTAAAAAACTAGATTATTACTAGGCAACAAGCCACACTGGTAATAGTGTAATTATTATAGCTTATTAAGTAGACACTCGCAGAATCGAGAAACGCTTAATTAAAGACATTACGGTGCATAAATATCGTGTTATAGCACTAATTAACCTAGGGGCAGACGCGTGTCTAATCGCCCTATAAGTAGTTAAGAAGTATAATATGCTATATTATAATAATAAAACACCGCTGCAAATAGGACTCGCGGACGGGACCTAATTATAAGGATATGGTGATGGTTGGCTGCGCCTCGAGACGGCGCTGGTATAAGTTAACATAGAAGGCCTAGAGAGTCAACACGTCTTTACTATCGCGGAGATAGGAGACATCGAAGCTATCGTTAGATACAAATGGCTAGAACAATATAATCTATAGATAGACTGGATTAAATAAATAATCCTTCCCTAGGACCTACTAGCAAAGGCTTAGGCGAGCCCTGGTAGGAGGGAAACTCCCTAACCTTAGGCGAGAAAAAGGAGTCGACTATCTAGGATACAAGAAATATTAGTATACAAGATAGATAGGATTTTAAAGCAACACCTAGGGCGGGTGCACTGCATATAGGTCTAAGAGACTAAGATAGTCCTAAATAACCTTAGTCTGCTAGAAGAATATAAGAAATTCGTAGACCTATTTAAGGAATACGACGAGACTATCCTACCTAAACATAAGGAGTGGGATCACGAGATACTACTAGTAGAGGGAGCTAAGCTACGGCTAGAACGCCTAAGGCCCCTTACCTATGAATAAGAAAAAGAGTTAAAAGAGCTAATACAGAAGAATCTACGCTTAGGGAAATAGTAGCCTAGTTAGAGTCCTGTGGCCTTCCCTATACTCTTTGTTCGCAAAAAAGACAGTAGGCTGTAACTCTGTGTAGATTATAGATAGCTAAACGCCGTGACGATTAAGAATCGCTACCTATTACCACTAATAACGGAGCTTATGGATAGACTCCGAGGAGCTAAATACTTCACGAAATTCAACGTCTAGGATAGATTCTACAAGATTCAAATTGCAAAAGGGTATAAGTGGAAAACGGCGTTCCGCACACGATATAGCCTTTTTAAGTACATAATTATGCCTATAGGGCTAACTAACGCACTAGCAACCTTCCAGGAGTTAATAAATTAAGTACTATATAAATACTTAGACGTATTCTGCACGGCGTACCTCGACGATATCTTAATATACTCACACGGAACCTTGGAAAAGCACAAAGGACATGTACGCAAAGTACTACAGAAGTTATAAGAGTATTAATTGCTCCTATACCCTAAGAAGTGCGAGTTCTATGTCACTAAGACGGAATATTTGGGATTTGTGATATCCCGAGAAGGTGTTAAGATGGACCTAAAGAAGATTGCGATAATAGAAGAATGGCTACTATTATAATTAGTAAAAGATATCTAGTCTTTTTTAGGCTTCACTAACTTCTATTATAAATTTATTAGGAACTACTTAAAGACGACTGCTCCGTTAATAGAACTTATAAAGATAGGGAAATGGCGACCTTTACAAAAGGCAGAAATAGCGGCTTTTAAGTAGCTTAAATGCCTATTCCTAATGGCACCCCTACTATAGATGTACGACCTAGAGCGGCGACATCGCATTTACACGGATGCATTGGACTACGCGCTGGGGGCTGTATTATTGCAAGAATGCGACAATGGTAAATAGAGACCTGTCTTCTATTACGCACGCAAGCTCTCAGGAGCAGAACTAAATTATAAGATTTATAATAAGGAGTTACTCGTAATTGTTAACTATTTTAAGTAATAGGAAGCGCAGCTTAAAGGAGTAAAGTACTAGATAGAGGTCTTTTTAGATTACTTTAACCTCACGCGCTTTATAACCACAAAGAAGCTTAATTAATAATAGGCTAGATAGTTAGAATAGATAGCAGAATTCGACTTCTGTATTACCTATTTACTTGGCAACTTAAACGCTGCAGCAGACGCACTTAGTAGGCGTTTAGATCTTATAGAAGAAGATAATAGAAGTAATTATATTATAATCCTAACCTACGCGAAGGATAGAACCCTTCGCTATAATAAGATATAACTTGCGCTAGCACTAAAAGCACGGCGCGCGGATCTTATCTATTATAGGCTAGCTATAGAAGAGATATAGGATTATAATAGGCTTAAGGACAAGAATTACTAAGCGTATAATTTCTACTAAGCCACGAAATTAACGGCACGGGACTATTAAAACTATATTTAAATTAGCGAGCAGATAGCTCCGCTGCTAATTAAAAAACTACACAAAGATAAGGATTAGGGACACCTAGAGATTGCCAAAATAACGCGTTAAATCGCGAACGAATATACTATCCCTAGGCTACGCCAGGCGGTACAGAAGGTTTTAAGCAACTATTTAGCCTGTTACAAGAATAAGCCTAAGAGACATAAGCCCTATAGCCTCTTATAACTACTACAGTCGCCCCTAAGACCATAATTAAGCGTGACTATGGACTTTATCGTGAAGCTACTGGCATTACTAGCACTAGGGAATAAGAATCCCTATAACTTAATCTTAGTTATAATCTGTCGACTTACTAAGGAATCGAGGTTTGTGCCAATTAGGGAAGCTATATTAGTAGAAGAACTAGCCTATATAGTAGAACGAGAACTAATATTACAGGTTAGACGACCTAACGAGTTTATTACAGACAGGGCCAAGATATTTACATCGTTATACTAGACCACGTTTATAGCTAAATTAGGGATTAAGCACAAGCTCACGACAAGCTTTTATCTTAAAATAGATAGCTAAACTAAGCGAATAAACTAAATGTTAGAATAGTATCTCTAGATGTATGTGAATAAGCTTTAAGATAACTAGGTTGAGCTGTTACCAACGGCCTAGCTAGCATACAATAGCGCAAGATCGGCGACTACGGAGTACTCGCCATATTACGCCAACCATGGATATGAGCCAACGACTCACCAGGATCCATTAGACATCTAGAGCATTGCAAAGAACGCAGCCAACAAGGCCAAACTTATGCAGGACCTATATAAAACACTGTACAAGAATATCGCGCGACGTAACGAATAAATAACGTAATAAGCAAATAAGAAAAGGATTATAAAACTAACCTTTAAAGAGGGGGATAGAGTCCTCCTCTCACGAAAAAATCTTAAGACAATAAGACTAAGTAAAAAACTAGATAACCTTTAAAAGGGACTATTCGAAATCTAAGAGGTTAGGGGACTGGTTAATTTTAAATTACGGCTACCTATAAATACACGGATCCACCCGGTCTTCTATAAGTTATTATTAGAACCAGCACCACTAGACGCCGAACTAGAAACCCAGCTCGAACTCAAAGATAAGGAGTACGAGGTCGAAGCTATTAAGGACCTATAAAAAATTAGGCGTTAGTATAAGTATCTAGTAAAGTGGGAAGGATGGCCAGAGAACTATAATACGTGAAAACTAGTATAAAACCTCACGAACTGCAAGACAGCGCTAGAGAGGTTCTATAAGGAATATCTAGAGGCGCCGCGACCAGATTAGTAAGGAACTTAGAAAAGTTAAAGGACACGAAAGAATTAAAAGGAATAAATAAGTTAGCCTATAACTAGCCTAAGTTAGCCTATAAAGGTGCATGTGGCAACGGTTCGTAAAAGCTAGTACTTTTTAAATTCTTCTCTTATTACTTTAACGCCTTAATTATATTAGCAACGCGTAAGTCGTGCTAGGCATAGTTATACTCCTTCTCCTCTATCTCTACTAACTTTCGCTTAAGACGCGCGGTCTTAAGAGTAGCCTAAGCTTAACACTCTTTTACTTAAAGAAGGGCGAGACGCTTTTCGCGCTTCTCCTTCTAAACACGCTCCTAATCCTTCTTAGGAATCTATAGACTATATTTGGCATGGGCAGCAAGATAGCCTGCATACTACTTAAAGGTAGTATTAATAAAACACTGTAACTTCTTCTTCTAATAACACTTATAACTAGACGCTATCTTTAGGCCCTAAGCTTCTACCTTTTACGCACGAGCACGACGGGTTGCTAGGGATAAATAAGGGGTTCTTAGCATAGTTAGTAAGGCGAGGGAAATTAAGGAGAGGCTACGGCCTGCCTTAGGACGCAGGGGGACGCACCTTTATAGTAATTAGCACTAACGCGCTAATAGTATAGTATAGCAAAGCAAGGTATTAAGATAATAACCTTAAAGAGGGGGATAGTGTTACGACCACGAACCCTATAAGAATAAAGATGCTAGATAATTACGCTAAGAGAGTAATTATTAATAAAGTAGTAAAGTTAACGGGACCTAACGGGGCGCGGGGCAGCTTAGTTAGCAGTTACGTGACGAAGTCCTGTATAAAGGGAAGTCCTATAGGACTATCGTAGTCCCTAGGACTACAGGGCCTTGGCGGGACTACGAAGAAGGAATAGGCTAGTATATAGTGTGGCGACTTTCCTATTGTTGTTTCCTTCCTCGTAGTTAACTTATATATCTTCTGTGCGAGTACGTTCTCCTATACAGACTAATAGTTATCTTATTTATTATAAGATTAGATTATCTAGCCGCGCTAAGTGTCGCATCAACTTATACCACTAAATAATCCGTGAAGCACCACGATACCTTACCGCCCTAACCCGGATCGGAACAAGGTGTGAGAGCCTCATAACATTAATAATATAATAGTTAAATATAATAACTATAACCTTTAGGTACACTAAGTTCTTTTATAAACTTAATTAGAGTAGTTACTATATATTAGGTAGTGCTTATAGTTATCCTACTTAATTATTCCACTCTACCTACTAGAGTATCCTTTTAGCCTCTGTAGTAAGTTCTTAATATTTTTTAGCCTATAGAGTCCCTTTAAAGATAATATATTATTTATCCCTATTCTATCTTATTTATAATAATAATTCGCTACTTATAGTCTTCTATCCTCCACTACTAAGGTCGTTACTAAGTTTATTATAAGCTAATAGCTTTTACTAAGCTACGTAATAGCTTAGCTTATAAGGCTTTAAGACTATTACTATAAACAATTATATATAAGCCTAGTCTATTACTTAACTTAAGTAGTAGTATAAGGTGTCTTAGCTATCTATACTATCTTAATAACTATTTATAGTAGTAATAGTATCTTAACTATAATTAGGCATAAGAGGACCTAATCTAAATAGGAAGACACTAGCTATATCACTTAAAAGCTAGTCTTAATATTCTATTCTATAAAAATAGCCCTACGTATACGTAGGTAGATTAACAGAAACTCTTCCTTATTTGATGAGTAAATAAGCAGTTGGCCATCTTTTGTACATTAATAATATAAGGTAGAAATCCACATTAGTTAAGATCTAGAAGCTATTCTACTAAAGCCTCCTCCTTTATAGGCTGTAGCTTTTAATCTAGTAGTCTTATTTTATAATTTAGTATAACATTGTGTAAGTGTATTTACAACGTTAATTATAGCATATTAAAAGATATAGTGAGGTAGTGGAGAGATAAACGTAAATTAGATTTATAAAATATAATAGATAGACTAGTTTGGTCTTATTTTAAAGACTATAGAAAACGTAGTTATAGTATTATTATAATAAAAAGTTAACGGATTGGGAGCATCTTAGTAGGGTAGTATAACAAGAGGCTACAGGTTGCTGAAACCCAGGCTCTAAGGAGCTGGATTAACTAAGCTACTATGTACATATTTAGGTGGATACGAAAGAATAGCTACAAAGTAGGAATATAGGTAGGCAAAGCTATATAGATAAAGGCTATATATAAAACATGTAGAGGTACTTAGGCTAGCGCTAGTACTTTAGCAATAACGTAGCTGAAGTAATATAGATACTAAAGGTACTATAATAGTACTCCCCTTCTAGGAATAGGCCACTACTACTTATATAGTATTAAAGTAGCTACTATAGGTAGTTAACTTTACATAGGATCGCTAAAGAGGCGAACAAAAGATAGTAATTATAATTAAAGTAGCTTAATAAGGTAGATATTAATCTAATAGTTACTACTTTTATAGTAAAAACACTAATTATACTTCTCCCTATGCTAATAGATCTGACTAGATAAAGCTAATAAAGTAAGTAATAGTAATAGATAAGGTATATATAGTACTAAAATTTATAAGTAATTGCTATTTATTAGCTCTAGTCTCTAAGTTAGCTTCTAGTCCTAGGCTAGCTTCAAGTTCTGGCGGTAGGTACGGCGATTAAGGCTCTATGCGTGCTTAATATACGCGATATATAACTAACTAAATACAGAGTTCATAGAATCTTTAAGTTACTAGCAAAGAGCTAGACAGAGTCCTTAATAAATTTATTTTAATATAAGATAGGTTTAGCTATAATCTAGCTTTAGCCTTATACGTAAGGCGTTTAAAATAGGCTATATAGGTAATTAAAGACTTTTATTTTTTTTTTAAATAAAAAAGTGTCTTTAAATAGCTTCTTACTATTTTCTTAAGTTACAGTATAAGCGTTATAAGAAAGAAAATCTTAGATTCTAGTTAGTATCTTTTTTTCTACTGCCTAGCGGAGGTGCAGGTTAGATGCCTGCTAGCGTTACTCTAGTCTATCCTATATATACTTAAAGATATTAGCTCCTATAAGGTAATTTGCACGTAACTTAGCCCTAATTAATAATAACTAAGTACGTAGGATATAGAGCTTCATATGAAAGTAAGGCCGATCTAGTAAGCGTGAGTAAAATATAAACTAAGTTAATAAATAGGTCTATGTAATAAGATAGATATGATAAATACGTGGCCTTCCTTACTAATAGAGGTCTAGACTAGGCTAGTTTAATCACTAATGCTAGTGCCAACTCTAGTATATCCCATATATATATTATACTATACGAATAATACTTATCTTAAGTATTCTCGTACGTACCTTTTGGTATAAGTAGGGAAGTTATATAGTATTGGCTTAGTAAGCAGGGCGCTTACCTTATTACAGTCTAGAGGCACTAAACGTTAGCGCGCGACGCTTTAAGGTTAGACTAAAGTAATTAGATATTAAAATACTAGTTCTAGAGCTCCTAATATTAACTACTCAATAAGTAAAAATAAGGACTGATTAAAGGGAGATATAGTATAGTATTGAAAGGGAAAATTTTCTAATTTATATCCTTAGTAACGACTCCTAATTAGAGGTCTATAATAATTAGTTAGCTACTATTACTAAGGCTTGTAAAGTAAGCTATTTTAATATTATAAGAGGCTATAGGTTACTAAAACTAAAACTCTAAGGAGCTAGATTAACTAAGCTACTATGTACATATTTAGGTAGATATAAAAAGATAGCTAAGGAGCAGGAATACGGATAGATACTAATGAGGTGGTTTAAGGCTAACCTTAAATTTATAAGTGCGTTAATCTTATCTTTATTCTTAACTTTAGCCTTAAGGGTAAGCGTACCCTTAGGCTAATTAGCTATAGTTCTTTACCGTAGGAATCCTATTGATATAAGTAATAAGTATAGCTATTATGCCTTATGCCCCTTTCGTTGTCCTAATAAGTTATATTTCGCCTTAATAGAATTAGCTAAGGCTAGCTTATCCTTTTTTAAATAATCTAAACTTATATAATCTAGCTAGTTATAATAATAGTAAACTAGTACGATAAATATATTTTTAGCGCTAAAAGAAACCATAGCAAGCGCTTTAGCGACTTTTCGCGACTTAGTAAGGCCGTAATTAGATTTGAGAGATCTTACAAACTTTTTTACTTTTAATAAGTGTTTTTAAATGTCTTTGATTAAGTTAAGGGTTCTTAATTAACCTTTAAAGTAGATAAGTATTTCAAGAACATAAGAGCTTTTTCTTTATATTTAGTAACTATATTTTACTAAAAGTTATTTAAAGTCGCTAGTTAACCTTTTATACAGTGACTTAGATAGCTAGTATAATTAAGTATACGTATTAGGTTATTATTTTCTACAATCTAGTCAAACTTTTTTATTATAGTTAGATATACTTTAATAGTTTATATAGTAACTAGCCTAGCTTCTAAGAATACTCCTTAAGGGTATTATAGGCCTATAGTTAATATTAAAAAAAATGTTTTTAACGTATTAAGTATTTTTCCTTTTATACATTCTAAGTCTTTTACTAATTATAATTCTAGCTACGCTAGGATATTATTTTGGCATTCTAACTGATATAAAGAGTTTCTATTATATAAGTAATAGTAAACTCTATCTTCATTTCTTTAGCAGGAAAATAGGTTAATAATTATCTCCCTAAAAGTTAAAATCGCATTAATTCCTCTTTTAATATATGTATAGTACTTTAGGAGAAAGGGGTTATATAACAGGTACTAGACTTACTACTATAGGCTATATCGCTACTATAGAGATCTTTAAAATAGTGAATTAGTTACCTTATTTATATTAATAATATATATTAACAATACGCTCTATTTCTTTATAATTATAAATTTTCTTAAGCTAAGCGTAAGCTTTATTAATAGTTTATTATACTATAAAACTAGTTAGTACTAGTGAGGTAGGCGTTATGCTTAAAATTACTATTAAAGTTAAATAACGCTAAAAAGGCCTATTTACGCCCTAAACGGACCAGTTAATACTAAACAGTTTTTGGTATCTTATAATTTATTATTTTTATTTTTATTAGAGTTAATTTTAACATGTAAATCTTGCTTAGGGTAGTCCTAATTAGTAAGGACAAAATAACTCTTTAAACATATTATACACTAGACTACTACTATAAATATAAAATAATTTAAATATAAGAAGAAAGGTAGGGCAGATACTATAATAATAATAAAACTTAAACGGATTATATTTAGTATAAGAGAAAGAAGCAAATTGCTACTAAGTCTCTACTTAAATAGCGTTAGCTATATATCTAGAGTTACCTAATCCTACTAAGTTAGGCCCTTAGTTAGTCACATACACTCGTGGCGTGACACTATAATTAAATAACTCTTGTTTTTTAATAGCAACTTTTTATACTAGTTACGTAATTACACTATATTCTCTCGTGCTAGACGCGCACGTAAGAGTACTAGTTAAGTAAGCTCTTTTTTTATTTAAATTTTTACCTTCTTTTTAGCCTTTATCTTTTTTTATGTTTCTATATTAGTATCTATTTTGAAATAATCTAATAAAGGAATTTCCTCTAGCTTAAACTTTTAATAAGGCTGGTAAATGGATTGGGTCGTAAGGGCCACGGTTGGGTCTGACTAAGTAGAATATTAGAATTTTAAAACTTAAACTCTCTATAACTTTTTAAATATAAGAACTATACTTATGCAAACGTATTACGAGGTGTACATATATATAAGTTATATAACTTAAAAAAAAGATAACGTACTTTATAAGCGAGATGATCACATAAGCGAGCTAATTACTCTGCCAAGATCCCACTAAAATCTATACTCCACAAGATAGTATAAAACGCGCATAAATAGTTATAAGAAATCCTAGTAAGCTAATCTACTTAGAGTATACTTTTACTTTTTTTTTTACACGTGCACGAATCATGCCTAGCCTTACTATAGCGTTTATAGCACTATTAAGTTAATTTATCTCTATTAGTATGTACCTTTTCCTTTACTTTTTCTTATTACTATGCGCTATAAAATCCTTTAAGGTAGCTAGTTACTAGCTATTAGTAGATATAAAGACTTCTTCTTATTCTAGTTACTTTTTTTTTATATAATTTCTGTCGTGTAACAGCCTTACCAGTAGCTTAAAGCTTAGTAATTTACTTTTACGCTAACACTAGCTTATACGCTACTATTACTTTGCCTTATACTATTTTTTTAAAGACCTTAACTAAGCTTATTAAGAAATTATTTAGGTGCTACTAAATCCTCTCCTTTACTAGCGTTAATTATAATCCTAATTTTAAGTTGTTACTAGGCTTCTATAACTACTATATGCTATTATATATAGTATAAGGCAAAGGCGTACGTAGACAAATATTAAGCTTTAATATTATTATTTTTGAGTTCAAGGAAATAGAGCTAGTACCTTAAAAACTTTATTAAATATTAGTTTAAATTATTATAGCCTTAAAAGGATTAATACAATAAGGTAAGAACTTAATTTTAGTAATATATGTAATATAGTTACGTATTAGATCCTTAGCTTAGCGTCTATACGCCATCTTTAATAGCGAAAAACACCCTATATCTAGTCGGACGCCCTTTACCAGCGATGCAATCCGAGCGTTTCTCTATCTATACCGGCTGCGGCGCGATGCGAGCTGCGACGAAGTACTGCAAGCATCCACGTAGCGAATCGAGAAGCCTAGCAACTTCCCTCTTGACCAGAAAGGGTATCTGCAAGAAGCAGTTGCGCAGGCCGCCACAGATTTGCGCCCGCAATCTGGCGAGCCGGAATGTTTTCTATTGGTGTCCCTGGGCAAGGGCGTCGAAAGCGCGGTGGACATCATACACAGCGGTATTACGGCTAGATTGTTCGGCCAGGCGGGGATGTTCATTCGGACGGTGGTTTGGGTAGAGGATGGTAAAGGCACAGTGTTTGCCAAAGGGCGAGTGAGGTTCCTCAATAGCATCGCAACGCCTCCGAAAGCGACGATGGGAAGTCTGTGGCCCGCGCTGCTGCTGGAACGGACTCACATCATCATGCGTCGACAAACTGTACGCTGTATCGTGCGTTCTATGGTAAAACCAGAAACAGTGGACTGCTAGTCTACCAATACTGTTCGGGAGGATAAATTGCAAAATACAGTAACTGCAGCCGGACGTCTTCACAGCGTATATATCAATTCCGGGCAACCATTCTTGCCTGAGGCAAGATGCTTAATACGACGGGCTGCGCCCCGCAAGCTTATTGATGCGCTTTCACCAGTTCCTGGCGTCGCATAAAGAACGTACCCATTATAGCACCTGTCAAACCATTTACGTGTCTCAGACCCTCACCTTATTTCGGCTAATTCTATCTCAAACGAGCCCACATCTTACACTTCGGCCCAATCACAATGCAACTCGACAATTAATGCCAGCAGCGTTTCTTTCTTCGACCAATGGCATGGTTTTCAGCATCCCAAGCTGAAAAGGGGCGCGGCTATGAGGCCAATCGGAGATTTGACATGGGTCTGAGGACCGAGAGAAGGCTGCGAGAATGTCTTACGGGAACCCCTACTTTTTTAGGCGGGGAGTGGGGACAGGCTTATTATGCGGCAGGGAGTATACACAGGGCGATGAGATGCAGCTGGGTGTGGGTTTGAGGTGGAGTTATGTGTACCCATAAGCATCTGGCTACACCTCGTCCTCAACATTGTTCACCTTTGTCTGCCACCTCCGCCCTATGTTGGCTTTGTTCCATTGACTAATTTTAGTTGTGCTTAATGGACTCGTAGAGCTTGATTATAGTCACTCATTTTCGTCGTATACACGAGTCACTCTTTTGCATCGTTGTATCGAACATTACACCCATTTGTTGCATATTATTGCACTTTTCTCGTCTATAATATTTCTATCGCTCGTTTAAGAAAACATCACACACCATGCGCTGCTCAGCATGCATCGCAGTGATAAGTACTGCCTACACCGCCTACGCCCAAACCCCCCTCTCCACCGAAACCCTCGTCCAAAAAGCCGCGCAAATCGCCCACCAACTCCGAACCACCTTCCCAGACTCGAACCTCGCACTCGTCCCCCAGCCGTTCTGGTGGTGGCAGTCCGGCATCGTAACCAATGCACTCCTCACCTACGGCTTCGTCACCCACGACACGCAATACCTAGAGCTCACCAAAAACACCCTCCTCAGCCAAGCCACCCCCGCCAACGACTTCATGACTGGGTTCGCCTCTGGCAATGACGACCAAGCCTGGTGGGCCCTCTCCGCGCTCACAGGTGCAGAAAACAATGTCCCCGAGCCAGCAGACGCGCCAACCTTCCTCTCCCTCGCGCAGAACGTGTTCAACGAGCAAAAGGCGCGCTGGGACACGGCCACCTGTGGCGGCGGCATGCAATTCAAAGTCAACCCCGCCCTCGGGGAGCGCGGCGCAGGGTATAAATCCACCATTGCGAACGGCCTGTTTTTCCAGCTTGCGGCGCGTCTGGGCAAGTTCACGGGCGACGCGGAGGCGCTGGCGTGGGCGGAGAAGAGCTATGACTGGGTTACGAGCGTCGGGTTCATCGATGGCGAGTTTAATGTGCATGATGGGGTGGACGATGGAACTGCCTGCAAGGAGGTGAATCAGGATATGTGGAGTTATAATGTTGGAGCATTCTTGTATGGCGCGGCAGTTATGAGCCAGCAAAGTGGGGAGGCGAAGTGGAGGGAGCGGACGCAGGGGTTGTTGGGAGCAACGAAGCGGAACTTTGTGAGGGATGGAGAGCTGAGAGAGACGCTTTGTGAGGGTCCGGAGGCCCGCCAGCCGTGTAGTCTCGACCAGGTTAGCTTCAAGGGCATACTGGCGAGGTGGTTGGGCGCGACGGCGGTGGTGATGCCGGAGTTGAAAGACGATATTGCGGCGGTATTGGAAGGGGCTGCTGAGGTTGCGCAAAGTAGGTGGACGGTGGGGATGACAGCGATGGAACACTATGTTGCGCTGGAGACTGTTAATGCGGCGGTTAAGGTGAGGGGAGATGCCGCACCGGCGGATGGGATGATCGGTGCGGATAGCAGCTTCTCGGGTCCGGACAGTGCTTCAAGGAATCTTGCAAAGGCACCGGTGAAGCGGAGTGTTGCTGGGAGGGTAGTTTGGGAACAGTAATGATCTAATGAAGGATTTTTGGGTTTGTTTACATGGCGTTTTGGATGTGCATAATACCATGGTGGCGCCTCATAAGAGCAGCGCTGCCAACGAATCGAACAGGATCCGAACAAGGTGCTTGTTCGTTCGTTCGGCCCACATACAAATGTTCGTTCGTTCGAGACGACTCGAACAGGAGCATCTTCGAACAGTCTAACGAACGTTCGGCCGAACGTTCGTATAAAACTTTCCTAATTAGGAAGCAGGTTGGTGTTGTGGTTAAGAAACTAGCTATTGTCCACTAGCTAGATGTTTTGGCCGGCATCCTTCTTGACGACGTGTTTTGACAACGCCGTGAGGTGACTCGATACGGCGTCTCTCGTGAGCCAGTTCTTC
>ML976659.1:845359-1043972 GCA_010015655.1 Bimuria novae-zelandiae CBS 107.79
AACGTTTGGCTCTAATAATGCGTTCGTTCGAAGCTCTGTTCGACTCACCATGCCTGTTCGTTCGTTCGATCCAAAACACCAGAAAACGCCGTTCGGATCGATTGTTCGGATCGAACGTTCTGTTCGTTGGCAGCGCTGCATAAGAGTGGTAACTCAGACTTCCATCGCTCCACCTACGCGCTGGTTCCCATCACAAGCATTTGCACGTGTTAATTGTTGTTCATAATTTAGCGTTTGTTACGTACTAGTGGCACAAAAATGCCAGCGAAATCACCGCTCTGTTCGTTGATTGCTAACGGGCGTCTTCCCGTTTGCGAGCGCTGCTGCTGGCAAATCAACCGAAATTCTCGCCAATGGGACATGATATCGGAAACCGGCTGGCAACCCTATTGGTTATTCTGTACTAGTTGCCATGCCACAGCAGTATCTCGAATTACTCTCGTTCACTGGAAGTTCAGCGGAAGGACAGGCCATGTAAAAAAGAGGGGCCTCGGGGAAGTTTTATGTAGGTTGTTGCTCACATCTTGATCTATTTGAAATATGGAAAAGATGTCTTGTTCTCTTCGGAACCTCGTGGAGACACGTAAGTTCAGACGTTTGCCCGGAACGATCAGATTCCCAGCACTGACGAATTAGTCTACCTGCATGCTGGAGGATGATACGTGCAAGTCGTGGTGACATGCCCATTTCCCTTAGTTCATGACATCCAGTGAGTGGGAGTGTGCCATATCAACCCCTTTCTAGAGTAAACAGAAGAGACGCCTTAAATGGCACGTCTCGCCTTCCTCCGACATCTTTCAAATCAGGTCATTCATCTGCAGCTTCTCATACCCACGGCGCTGTCGGTCCAAGTACTCCCAAACCCACCCATACTCCTGTCAATCATCGCACACTAAGCACAGCAAGTCCACCCACGCCCACGCAACCGCTTGATCACCAACCATGTGCGGGAACTACGGCTATTACTGGCCCGCTTGCAACCACGGTAAAGCCTTCCCTGGCGGTGTCTTCTGCGCCGAACTTCGAGCTCAGTTGTACCGCATCAATGATCCGCGCGAGACGGCGCACAATCCCTTCACCATACCCGAGAGGTGTAAGACGAAGTGGTATAGTGTCCCAGGGCTGTGTGAGAGTTGCATTACCTTTTATGCCCAACGGTGGCAGAGCGGAGGTGCGGGAGGGAATGGGTATAATGGAAGGCAAAGCTATGGTAGAGGGCAAGGCTACGGTGCAGGGCAAGGATATGGTAGGAGTGGAAGTGGAAGTAGATATGCACGGGGGTGAAGGATAATGAGGAGTCTTGAGGATGGATTCAGGTTGGAGCTCGGGAACTTTTTAAGCCATGCTACAACGAGTTACAATATATTCATTTGTGTGGACAATTTAATATCAAGGAAGTCATACCCAGGGCAATCTTGCCTTTGATCGTTTGAGGGGAAAGCAGAGAGATCGCCCAGATTGCGTGGCTGGTTTAATCTTGTCCTTGAGACCCCGTCGGTCGGTTTTATCTTTTTGTTCAATTACGTTGGCCTTGTGTGTCATAACCTGTCGTACACCCCCGCTTTGTTTTTGGGCAGTGTACATAGACTAAGCGGCAATCCCCTCACTTCCCTCTTCGCTCTCAATATAGGACCTCCGAATGGAGTACCCATACGAGCACTCCAAACTCTTATCGTCCGCTTATTTCCGACTGCTTGAAGAGCGCCACCGTCGTAAAGAGGTCCCCTAAAGTTAGAAGACTATGCGACTGTATAGTCCTTGCATTATCAAGTGCCTAGGGCTTTATTAGTGAAGTGATCTAATGTTTCCAGTTATGGTGTGTATTTCATCAATTCATAATCACAATGATATATTAGAATATATGCTGGCTTAAGGTAAGTTTCTAAAATGTCGCTTAGTGGTACGAGATTCGCAATGCACATCAACCATTCCAAAATAAGAGGAGGAATGCAGCATCCGATAACATCGACTAAACGAATTAGAATGCGAAAGAATGCTGTAAAAGACTGGTGGCTTAATTCTTGCGTGCAATATTGCGTTGCATTCCTCGTCACTTACATTCTGTTCAAAATCACAGAGCATTCAAGGGAGGTATATGCATTTTCTAGAGTGGGAAGCTACTTCTAGAGTAGGCATCTAGGCTATGATTGATCTCGAAGCATAGCGTGAATTTCTTCGTCGCGCAGCGAATGATGCAGCTAGCTCTTGAATGACGACTTTAATCTTTCTCGCACCGAACGGTATTGCATAACTTTGAATGCGAGACTGGGTCTTTCTCACAGCGAACGATGCGGGGCGCTATTGGACAAGAAGACTTGCATTTTGAAGGCCGTCGATGTTTTTCATCTTGATTCAAGAATTGATTATATTTAAAGGATTGATTACAACACCTAGCATTTCTCCGCATACCTTAAACCATGCCCAAACTTGAATACCGGATTTTCCGTGTCAAAGGGTACGTCCTCCTTACTCGCCTCCACGGCCGCCATGCTCCGTGGTAAATCAAACGGCAGCTTGCCCATCGGCTGCGCACCCTCAAATCCAAATACGACATCCAAGAATGCGTCGGGGCCCGCTCCAAAATTCGCCAGCAATGCTTTTGCTGAATCTGCAATTTCGGGGATAGCCGCTGGGCGGTCGAGATAGATGTCGACGATGGTGGGCACAGCGGCATAGATGGCGGCTTGTCGAGCTTTCTCGGTGGCGTTGTATTCGAGCGATCCAGCATGGTAGGCGGATTCGAAACCCCCGGGACGCGGTTCGTATGGTGCTTGGAGGCGGATGAGGGCGAGGTCGGCTTCTTCCGGTGTGGACACGAGTGTCATGTTGCGAGCTTCGAGGTGCGATAGCTCAATGCCTTCAACGTAGAACTTAGTATCCTCACTGGCGGTAAGAGGTAACATGTTGTCATTGTTCGTGAGCAGGGTGTATGCCTTCCGCTGGGTTTCGTTGCCGATACGGCGGAAGTAAGAATTTCCAACGACGCGAACAGCCTCGTCGGCGTCCACGAAAGGATTCTCAAAGAGGCCGAGGGTGAACTTCTCGCGGAGTAGACGGCGAACTGAGACGTCCAAGCGCTCTTCGGGAATCACCCCGGTGTTGACGAGTTCGACAATGAGCTCAGGACGCTGTTCACCTCCAAACTGGTCGACACCCGCATTGAGCACCATAGCCGCACGCTGGAGTTCACTAAGGTATTCAACACCCCATGCTCGCGCAGGCATGTCCTGTCCTCTGATCACTGTGTCGGTGATGAGACCCCAGTCACTGCAGACGATTCCCTCAAACCCGAGTTCACCACGGAGCAAATCAGTGATGATGCCCTTGTTGAACGAGAAGCCCACTTCGTCGTACTCCGTACCAATCGGTCGAGAATAGTAGGGCATCATCTGCCGAGCACCAGCAGCTATGGCTGCTTTGAATGGAATGAGATGATACTCCAGATTATTTCCTGGATAAGTTTGGTTCTTCCCGTAAGTGAAGTGGCTGTCCTCGCCGTTCTCCATCGGTCCGCCACCCGGGAAGTGCTTTGTGATAGTCGATACCGAATGCCGGCCTAGCTCTTCGCCTTGAAAGCCTTTGAGGTAGGCAACAACAAGTTCCGCCGTCAGGTTGGCATCTTCGCCCATAGTGTTTGCAATCCGAGCCCATCGCGGTTCGGTTACCAGATCAACCTGCGGATGCAGCGCCGTCCGAATGCCGATCGCCAAGTACTCCTCGCGGGCGATCTCCGCGAACTTTTGCACTAGTTCTGCGTCCCGTAGTGCAGCAAGACCTAAGCTTTCAGGCCACTGTGAGAATTGGTTCGCGGCAAAACCTGTTCCAATATTCTCTGTGAAGGCATGCCTCGGGTCTGAAGACAAAGTGATTGGTATCCCAAGTCTGGTCTGCAATGCGCGTTCCTGTATACGGTTGTACCATTCGGCGTTTGTCCGGACATCGACAACGTCTCCGACCAAGTTGAAGTGGGTCATCAATTTCTCTCCGATCATGTTTTCGCTGCTGTTGCGCCGCTGTGTGACATTGCCAAGGTCGAGTGTGCCGTTGGGTCCCATTTGTATCTGCGTATGGAAGAGCTGTCCGGCTTTCTCTTCTAGTGTCATCCTAGACAGAAGATCCTCCACTCGGTCTTCGATGCATAAAGAGGCATCGCGGTAAGGGAGGGTCTCATTTATGCCGCGTGAGAGCAGTGGGTGTGCTTGCGCTCTTGAAACTGGCTCCGGGTGTGCTAAGGTGGAAGGAACGAGGGCCAATGTGGACAGCAAGGAAACGATTACCTTTCGGCGCCATGTACGGAGGCTACCCATCATAGCTACGAGGTGTTGTCAATCTTCGGAATACTGTTCACCTCAAATTCCACAATCCTTCGCATTTTATACACCTCTGTCAATCCACATAGCCTCGGTATGCCACTTCCGTGCCCCCACATCGAACTCTGTCCAGCCTCCAGCGTCACCACATTGACCTGCCATCGGCAGTTTCTTCGGAAGGTACGATGCTACGAAAAACAAGACGATGTGTTGACGGTGGGTGGAAAAGTGTGGTCGCCAAGTTGCCAAGTGTGGAGAATCTGGAGGAGCCTTCCGTTTTTGGGCAGGGCCCAAGCGTGGTTCCATCCGACAATTCACCTATTGGCTGTAGAAACGCGCAAAACGCGGAGAAAGACACCCCAATGGTTGAACTACCATTATGGTCGGATGTGGGGGAAATTTGTTCTCCGAGTTCGGTTTACTGTATTCCACGTGGACTTAAGAGTTTTCCTGTCAGGATCGATCTAACATGGATCTCTCGATATAAGTGGGTCGGTATGGGATTTCAATATTGTGTTGATGCTTGGTTTATGTAAGGGAACATAGCATTAGTTGGTTTTCTAGGACCGAGACGATGTTATGGACTGGATCAGACTAGTCTGACGGATGATGGCTAGTTATAACCCACGTCGCGTTCTAGTTAAGGTGGTGTGAGAACCCGCTAAAGCAAAGTCAGTAACATGATATAGTATGCCAATTAAGTCGCATACACACAACTGAGTTCCCTCACTGCGTTAACACTCCTGGAAAAGATTTCCAGGCGTGTTCTTATTATTGAATGCCAATTGAGTATACCTGTCTCGTGCTATCAGGTACTTGATGCAGAACATGAAGGATAATCTTGATGACTTGTTTCCTGTCCAGGAGACCATAAACGCTCCCTTCAGCGCGATATCATATCGAGAATTATCTCTTGGCTGCAGTGCAAACCGCACTTCCCTGCACTTCCCCGAGAGAGCTGTATCGATATGGTACACGCCACGACCACTCAACACGAAGTCAGAATGACCTGGACCATAGAAAGTTATATGTTTGACGTGCCGTCGAACCGCGGTCGGTATTCCTGCTGTGATCAGCACCGTGTCGGGTTTTCATTCCGTGAAAGTGTCAGTGTCTAGGACGAGCGTGGTTGGTTCATCGTGAGTGGCTTCTGTGTTGGTAGCTATTCGGCTCCTCTGATCCTCATTGTGAGAGTAGTCAGTAGGACCTTTGACCCATTATGACAGTGAGGCTGAAAATCATCTGTACCTTTGCTGTGAGTGATTTCCGGCTTCAACACATGGTGACTATCCGACCGCGAAGACGGGTTGGTGCATCAAGGCTGCTTTTCTTTATACGTATCAGGTAAGACGAGTGCAAAAGGTGGGTAGTGATCGACCCAGTACAAAAAGTAGAGACAAAGTGTGTTCCCCCGAAGAACTGTTCAAAAAAAGTGTTTATATGTAGAGCAAATATTCGCACCAAAGTGGGATGGAACCGTGAGTAATCAGTATCCTGTATGCCCTCAGCAAGAAACGGGATGATTATCCTGATCATGAAGTCAGAATCGTGACTGAACAGGCTCCTGGGCAGTTCTAAACCCCACCACCGGACATGAATCCTGGCTAGTCTACCGTCTCTTCTCGCACTAAAACGGTAGTTCCTCATTACCAAGACCAAACCCGTCGGTAAGGGTCTTTTAGCTGGAAGTAGAAGCGTTGGTCGTGGGCTAGGGACCGGAGAGGCTGACAAAGCATATCCGCCGTACTCCGAGTTGTAACGCGATGATGAATTGGCGCCCAAAGCAAGTACTCTAGATGAACACTCGCCTCAAGTAACATTGACCCAAAGCTGCTTTCAACAGAAAGCTAGAGAGCCGCATACGGGCTACGCTTCCTAAGCTGATCATTTCCATGGGCACAGTGCGCCGCGGAGAGTGTCACTCCATGATTGGGCTCGCCCGTCACCTACCTTGGGCGCAATCGGCGGACTATTCGGAACCGGCACCAATGTCCCGTGAGCATAGTCCCCCGCGTGATCCAGGCGCCAATTAGTGAGCGTCTACTTCAGGCGGACCATAGACTAGGAGACCCTGCATACAGGAATGAAATCTCGTCGCACAACATTCAGCATCATCGTCGTGCTGGAACGGAGTGCAAGGTGAGGCAGCCCACGGTCATACCGAACACCTTCGCCAACCAAGAATCTGACGTGCATATTTTATTGATGCGCGCTAGAGTGGCATGCATGTGTGGCCCAAAATGCAGCCTCTTGTTTTAGAATGCGGCAGCCTGGAGAGATAGCCCCGCCCCTACTATGATGATGTCACTCGGTTAGACCCTGAATTGATCTACACAGCGTCAAAATATTGTGATGCAGGGAGAATGCCCATCAAGCTGTATTGCCAATTTGCCATGAGCACGCAAAATGACAGATTCCCTGCTGCAGACTCCGTGGTGACGCGCAAATAAGGAACATCACGGGCGCTGCCTTGCCTGGCTGCTTGCGTACAGGACACAACAACCTACGGCTGCGCGCTGGGCAGTGCCCACTCGGCTACAATGCATTCACATGGCGGCGTCCCGCCGTCGTCTAGCGTGCGTTGAGCGAGCCTCTAGCATCTTTTGCTAGGCTCTCACGATATCGAAGCTTGGAACACATGCCGGGGAATCCGTCCGCGCAGGGCCGGCGGTTGCAAGCAGCGTCCTCGCTGGCGTGATATCCGAAGCGGCGAAAAGCACATAGATATCTCTAGCGGAACCCTGACGTAAACTTGTCTTTCTTTATATTTGTTGCCTCTTACGTACTTTTGCGGATAGCATCGTGATCTCGCACATCCCTGGAGTCGTCGACACACGCCTTTCGCGGAAATTTGACCAGCGATCAGAACCATTGACGACCAGGATTGCGGATTGTGTCCCCAGCGGCATTAGCATTCACCCTTGCACAGCGCTACGGGCCAGCTGCGAGATCTCCCGTCGGGCCACACCGTCATCGTCGAGCTCCAATCTGGGGCAGCTAGAGAGGGCCAAAAGACACCATCCACGTAACACGGCAGGACGTTCGCGCGAGCGGCCAGTGACGCTGCCAACCGAGCACCGCCAACAGAGCGTATGATTTTCCACCGCGAGCGCGCAGAGCGAGGCAGAGGCAGCAAGATGGGTGCGATTGAGGTGAGTGAATTGCCCTCCCAGCATTCCATTCCATTCCATTCCATTCCTGCACTGGCACCGCACCAGCAATCTCGGGTACCAGCAGGGCCAGCGAACGGCTTTGACGCACGATACAACGTTTGATGGCGTAGGGTTTCTGGGGTATGATGTCGAACCCGGACGTCATAGGGTAGGGCACGGGCCCGCCTTCATGACGCAGAACGGCCGAACTCTCACCTTGTTCTGCCCGTCCAGCATCGTCCCGGCGCTGCTGCATGACCTCTCTGGCCTCCCGAGCGCACCTTCTTTCCCCTTCTTTGCCCTCTCAGACTACCAGCCGCCTGCCCGACCGAGACTGCTCCTGTATCTGCGTCGCAGCTGCCATTTCACCGCGGTCTCTTCTTTGAGCGCCTACCCCGCTCTCCTCACCTCAACCAAAATTCCATACACACCTCCCAAACGCACGCACACGACTAAAATGGCCGCAATACAGAACTTCAAGAACTTCCTGCGTCACGGCAAGCAGGCCCGCGCAAACGCCCCGCACGCCGAAGCCACGACCAACGTGTCCAATGTCCACGCACAGCACCAGCCTGCGAGGCATAACAACCACCCCGAGCCGCACCATGCCGGCATCAGCGAGCCCGTCATGCACCAGAATCCGGCACAGCACAAGGTCGCGCCGCACGGCGACTACTCCGTCGGCGCCACCGACAACCGCAACATTGCCGCACAGGCGGGAGACGTCGCAGCGCGGGCCGCGGGCGACAAGCAGAAGCAGCAGGCCGCCGCCGCAAAGAACAGGGACATCGACCCTACCGTGCTCGAGCGTATTGTGGCAGAGGAGCGCGAGGCCAAGGGTAAGCTACCGCGGTATCCCGGCCTGGAGCGCTGGACACTGCTTGAGAAGATGGGCGACGGCGCCTTTAGCAACGTCTACAAAGCACGTGACAACGACGGCCAGTACGGCGAAGTAGCCATCAAGGTGGTACGCAAGTTTGAGATGAACTCGAGCCAGGTCAGTGCCCCCCGTTAGATTGCCCCTTCCTGCCCATCTCCTTTGGTCGTCACCCCTCTCCCCTGCTTCACGAAAGGTCGGCTGGTGTGTCGCAGCTACCAACATATGGTCTCGGTGTAGGGCGATAACCACATGCATCCGGACTTCAAGAAGGCGCCAAAAACGGTCGAGGTGCGCACATTCCAGGCTCACGCGCGGTCCCGGCAGCATCGGCCTCTCCCCACAACACTTGGTTAGAGAGGCAGACACTGACGTAATGGCCTACAGAGAGCGAACATCCTCAAGGAGGTGCAAATCATGCGACAACTGGACCACCCCAACATTGTCAAACTCCTCGACTTCTCCGAATCTCGGCAATACTACTACCTCGTTCTGGAGCTGTGCCCCGGTGGCGAGCTTTTCCATCAGATTGTCCGCCTGACGTACTTCAGTGAGGATCTGTCACGGCACGTCATCGTCCAGGTGGCCAAAGCGTTACAGTACCTGCATGAGGAAGCAGGTGTCGTTCATCGGTATGTTAACACTGTCTCCGCCATAATCCTCAGGTGCTGACTCACGCTCCAGTGATATCAAGCCAGAGAACCTCTTGTTTTACCCTACTCCTTTCGTTCCTACCCGTAATCCAAAGCCGCGGGGTCCTGATGACGAGGACAAGGCGGACGAGGGTGAGTTCATCAAGGGTAGGGGTGCCGGAGGTATCGGCTTGATCAAGATTGCAGACTTTGGTCTGTCCAAAGTCATCTGGGACAGCCAAACTATGACGCCATGTGGTACGGTCGGCTACACTGCGCCTGAAATCGTGAAGGACGAGCGTTATTCAAAGAGTGTGGACATGTGGGCACTGGGATGTGTCCTGTACACTCTCCTCTGCGGTTTCCCGCCATTCTACGACGAGTCTATTCAGACACTTACCGAGAAGGTTGCACGCGGCCAGTATACATTCTTGTCGCCGTGGTGGGACGACATCTCCAAGCCCGCTCAAGACTTGGTCTCGCACTTGTTGACTGTGGATCCTGAGAAGCGATACGACATCAACCAGTTCCTCAACCACCCCTGGATCAGGGAGGCTGATGAGATTACCTACGCAGCTCACGACGCACCGCCCCTGGCCACTCCGGCTGCTCTCCAGCAGAAGCAAGACTCGTATGAGGCTAGTGGAAGTGGAAACGCGCTTCAGCAGAACTTTGCTTACTTGGAGTCCCCCGGGGCCAAGCGACAAGACTTCCGATCGCCCGGTGCCATTAACCTACGAGAAGTGTTCGACGTTGGGTACGCTGTCCACCGACAAGAAGAGGAGGGCAAGAGAAGGAAGAACTTCAAACAAGGTTATCGGGGCGCCAATGCTATCAACTCGTTGAATGCTCTGGATGAGGATGAGGACGATGAATTCTCGGCTGAGTCAGCACCATATGATGCATCAGCACAACATCCTCCTGCGAAGCTACCAAAGTCGCAAGCGTCTGATGTCTCCGCCATGGAGCAAAAGATGCGCAATACATCTCTATCTGCTGCCGCACAAGCACGTAGCGCCGCCGCACCTCGACAAGAGCGTGGTTATGGCCAGCACTCGCCCGCCGTCGCCGCCGCAGCTAAACGCCAGGTGAAGAACAAGGGTGCATTTGAGCTGAGCTTAGATAACGCGACACTTCTTGGCCGAAGGCACAAGAAAGCTCCCGAACCTAGCGGGCTGCGAGCGGAGGTTTCGACATGACAACCAAGCTTGGCGAAAGATTGGTGAACGTACACGAAATGGTACTATGACGAAAAATGCATGGGCGTGATAGGTGGCTTTGGATTTCCTTTCCAGTCGTTTCTTACAGGCCACCGACCTTCCCCCTTTTCCTTTACCCTTTGATTGACGAAGTTCCCCCTTACGGATATGGATATGGCCATGCATATTGCACACGTTTAGTGGTCACAGATGAGAAGGGGTGTGATCTTGAAGGAGAGCATTTTGTACACGCAACAGGCCCTGTTAGAGAGCATTTGCGGCCTGTTAGACAATTTGGATGGTAGCGTGAGTACCTGCACGTTAGCTAGGTAGCTACAGCAATCAATGCATAATCGTTGTGAATGGAGATTAATGTGGAGCGTAGCCAATTTTGGTGAATGGTTTCAATTGATCTCCATGATTTGTATGCCTAATGCTCGGTGTTGCGCCAAGAATTCTCGGATTTTTCTAACACTAGAGGGTCCAGACGGTCAGGTACAACGCAGGTGCAGTCAGCCATTGTATCACTCGTCCAGGGTCAACACACAGAACTAAGACAATGCTGAATAGAGCTGTCTTACCCAATCTTGTACCTTTATGATTGGGATTAGAGCTCTTCAATGAAACATTTACGGGGCGTCCCATCATGATGCTGAGCTGGGTATCCTAATACGCGTCGTTGTCATCCTCCCCCTCATTAACAGAGGTGTCGCCCGCCTTGGTCTTCTCCGCCTTCTTAGGCGATGGTGTTTTTGACGAGCCTGTGCACGGTCAGTATACGCGCGGGAGGCCTTTGCGGTGTTGGGATAGGGGGTCGAAGGTGGACTCACTGCTCTTATGGGGCTGTACCAGATTCGTGATTCGCGTCGCCATGCCGGAGAGCTTCTTCTTTACGGCTTGGGTTTTGGAGTTTGGGGGCGAGGGCTGTGGGCGTGGGTCTGGGTCTGGGCTGTCCTTCGGGGACGAGGAGGCACTCGAGGGCTCGAGCGGCGGAGGCGGCGTCGTGGAGCGCGGGCGGGGCGGTTCTGCGGGCGGCGGTCGATGTGCGCGGATATACAGCGCGTTGTGGTACGTGCTGTGGATGCGGAGGTGTGCGGGCTCGCCGGGGGACGGCGGGAGCGGCCAGTAGTGCTTTGCGATGTGGTGGCTGCCGTCGCTGTTAGCATCTTTCGGCCACTATATGCCTCGTCCTGGGATAACTCAAAGGACAATGACAAGTCTAAACTGAAGTGTCTTATATGACCTTGGACCTTCATGGGGTCCAGACGGCCTCGAGGGAGGAGATGGTAAGACTTACCAAAGGCGCATTTCCAACACGTTGTTGCCGTTCACACGGGACACGATGAACTCACCAATGGGCAGCAGGCGCTCCTTGACTACCTGGGCATGAGGCTTGACTTTTATGAAAGCGCTTCCTTTCGGATAGGAGACTACATTCGTAGCCTTCAGCCTCTTAAGATGCGCTTTGACCGGCTCGAGGATTTCCTCGGCCTCCAGGTCCAATTCCGGGTAGCTATGTGCGCGTATCTCATTCATAGCGACGGGTATCGGTCGAGACTCAGGCTCGGAGTTAGCGAGTGTAGATGAACTGGGCGTTTGGCTGGTATCGCTATCGTCTATTGTGGTATCGTGCTTTGGAGATGTTGGGGGTGATGATAAGGGTGAGGAAATTTTCCGTGGGTTGGTAGCGAGTGGCATGTCCCTCGGAAGTGGTGAGGTGGTTCCATATATTGGTGGGTTTGATGGTGGCACGCGCCCGTCGCCGCCGCCGTTCTTTCCCTCTTCCTCGCGCACGGAAAGTGCGAAACGTGCGCATCTGTCCA
Source organism: Bimuria novae-zelandiae CBS 107.79 (assembly GCA_010015655.1). Classification (NCBI taxonomy): domain Eukaryota; kingdom Fungi; phylum Ascomycota; class Dothideomycetes; order Pleosporales; family Didymosphaeriaceae; genus Bimuria; species Bimuria novae-zelandiae. The sequence goes on from ML976659.1 coordinate 857,353, forward strand.
TTTCACGCGCTTGGGTTTGAGCGTCGGCGGGGCTGAGGAAGGACCCGCCTTGCTTTCCTGCGCATCTTTCACGGGCGGGCCAAAGCCGAATCTGACCAAACTGTCCCACATGCTGCGGAGGCGCGAGCTCATAGGCTGTTGTTTCGAAGGTATAGTCGCTTTGCTGAGATATAAATGGGCATGAGTAAAACTTGAAGTACAGAGTAGAAACATGCCATGTGTTTGCGGAGTGTTTTGTCAGAGACAACATAATGGTGAGTGACTCTACCAGTGACATTTGGCAAACAGGTTGAAGAGAGTGGTAAAAAACGAAAACATTCAACTTGGAGAATCATTATACAATTTGACGTTCTTACGAGCATCTTGAATGCAGTCAGGTTTCACCGACGCGTCATAAGGTCGTGTACAATATGCTACAGTGATGATATACAGGGTGCAAAGAGATAATGACAGGAGGTAAGACTGACCGATCTTCCGTGCTTTACCCCTGACTCGGACATGCTCAGATTATCGCCCTTCTCTCCAGCCCATAGGTATCAGCGCGGCTGCCACCTGCTGCACGCCGCGCTCCGTCGCTAGCAGATTGAACTGCGCAGCCGCATTCCGCGTATCTTGAACATCGAGCCGTATGCCCAACCCGTTCAGGTACTTCCTCATCGCCGGCGCAATGGGTATGATACGCGGCCCCGTTCCAATAATCAGCAAATCTGCGAACTCGTCAGTCAAGCTCACTCCATGCACCTGTCGCCTGAGTCATCCCATACCGGGCTTCGGCCACACCAAATCCAGCAATCCCCATGTCTCGTTGGGCACTTCCCATTGCCCCTTCGCGTTCAAGAGCCGCCCCGTCATCGCATCGTCACCCTTCGCGCCACCTCCTACGGTGCCTTCTTTCCGGTGTTCGCTAAGCCAGGGCCGCCACCGGTAGGCCTCGCCGCCGACGAGCAGAATGCCACATCCAGAGATACGCATGTTGTTGTTCAGCGCGAAGCCTGTGTCTGTGCACGCATCGATGGATGTCGCGGGCGCGGCCGTGTTCCGCAGGACGTCGAGCGCAGAGAAGTCTGTCTGCCTGTCTTCGTTCGATCGGGGAGGAGATTCGTGCGATCTCGACGAGCGGATGGTGTCATGATTAGACGCAGTGGAATGAAGGCAGCGGCGTTGTCTCGTTGAGGGAACCCCATGGGGTATCTGCGAAGGGAGGGCCGAACTTGTAGCGCGTACGGTCGATGAGAAGCTTCGTACTGCGGGAGTGGTAGCGCTGTGTGACACGAGAGATCCAGCGATGGATCGCGAGCAACTTAGGAAAGTGCGCTCCATTGCGACTATGCAATTAGGCAGGTAATTGCAGCTATCTACAAAACGAACTCATGAATTGACGTTTGACGAAATGCCCAGGTGCCGTCATCGAGCGTAAATCTCGAGCTTTGGCCGCGCAGCGATCGCCGCTCGGGAACATTGAACGCTATGAAAATGCAGGCGCCATTTTGGAAAGAACCATCAAACAAAGAACCGCCTGCGCTGTTGCAAATGGAAAATTAACGCTGTGCTTCTGTAACCTGAGTCCCCGCATAGCTGCTTCGGTTCGTCGATCTCTATGGGGTGCCACGACAAGGTCCTTTTTGGGCCATTTCGGCGGACTGGAAAGTTGCCGTGTGTATTACTCTTCGTGGAGTAACACATGGTACCCAGACGCATGTCCTAGTACTGTGAGTCGTTTCATATCATCATTCCCTCTCATCCCTCAATCCTCATCCTCGCTGTCCGTCTCGAAGGCGTCTTCCGGTAAATCTTCGACACTCAGGTCCTTCATCCCGAACTCTTTCTTGATGTTTTCCAGCGCGACCTTTGGCGTAACCGCAGGTTTTGGTTTTGATACTGGCTCCTTGAAGCTTGCCGTAAGAAGAGAGCTTGTGCTCGCCGGTCGCACCATCCGCTTCTCGAAGGTGATCGGCTCCGATGTACCAGGCTGAGGGTTGCCCTCACTCGTAGCCGTTGTCCAAGAGCTAGTTGAGCTGGTCCGGGTGGATTGCGCATGCTGAATGCATGGATACTTCCTACGATAGGCGATGTACAGGCCGCTGGAAGAGCGCTGGAGTGTTCGCGCTGTGTTAGGGTTGCTGCGTACCACCTCCTCGGCGACGCGCAGATCGCAGCGCTCCAACAACGGCGGGTCGAAGTCGGGGGTCGTACCATGTTCTTCCAGAAGGACCGAGGCACGCAGCTTTTCGGAGGACTTGGAATTGGTCGATGCGGTCGAGAAGCGGTGCCAACTGCTGTAGCTGACCGCGCGACACCCAGCCGGAGTGGGAAAGAGTGTACCCCACGGCGCAATTTCCTGGCGCATCTGCGCACTGTGCGCTTGCGAAGATTGGCGATGATGCATTGGCAGGCGGGCGGCTTTGATGGCTTGCGGCTTCGCCGCCGCGTTCGCTTGATCCCTGTGAGATTCGTACGGCGAAGAGAAAGAGGTGTCGCGGCTTGCGGCATCCATGGCTCAAGCTTGGCTGTCAGTGCTGCCGCATGCGCAAGTGCAGTTGTGGCTTGCGAAGATCAGTAAGGTGTTGCGATTGCGCGATGTAGGACTCGTGCGGAGGTGACAACGGCAGAGAAGTGTTGGCGAGGAAAATTCGTAAATTTTGGTGAGTGATGAAGTGGCAGGCTTCTGCCTATTGTAGACCCAGTCTCCTCATTGTGCGGTAACGCTGGAGGGTGAAAGCCGGTGTGGACGAGGGAGGTGAATCGCTGCACTGTTCATTGTTCACCTGTCCCGGCCCTTTCACTACAACGAGCAATCTCTTTGAGCCTCAAAAATTAACAAAGTAGCAAGCCACTTCAGCGGCCGCAGCTGCGACAAAGAACACAGATATATCTGGACCCGGTATGCGGAGTATTCGTGTCGTGGATACGTTGCGTGTCATTGATGATGCCCGGGTGGTGGGCATACACGTGGTAGTAGTCACACAGGGAGGCACGAGCCGTCGACAACAGGTCCAGCGGACGGTGACTGTTTGAGGCAGGCGACAACGCAGAAAAATGCTTTCGCTTCGCAGAGGACCGCTGCGTACTCTTCGAAATACATGCTGCCTACCACATGTATAGAGTGACGACCCAAGTCAGTCCCGAAGACCAAATCCAGGCATTTCACGCGTCCGATTTCGGACGTCACAGATCGCCGTGCAAACGACAGATACGGCGGTGTAACCCCACACAATCGCAAGTTGATGGGACATTCAGCTAGGTTATCGCAGCCACGGTCAGTCACTCCCGGACTTTGCCTCCCGGCCCGTTGTGTTCCTGCTATCTAGAGCAATAGATGCACATGTGAAGTGCTATTGTCGTACCATAGTAGTAGTAGTAGTAGTAGTATTGGTTTTACGTCCTATGTAACCTCCCAGGGGGTATGTAGACGTGCCCTGCACTTAGTAAGGGCCACTTATGCTAGTGCTACCGCTGCTATAGGAGCGGCCTCTCTTGCTACTGTCCCTCTCCAGATAGGGGCGACTCAGCTGTTTAATCTGGCCTTTGTGTGACAATAGTGGGAAAAGGGGTGGCCTTCTAGCTGCCCCTAGTCCTGTACAGAAGCATGCTAAGACTTATTAGAGGTAAGGAAAGATATATACACGCATATAAGTATATAAAAAAGAAAGCTAAGTCTTATATAGTAGATACCCTAGCAAGTTATAAGTAAGTAGTGTATCTACTTTACCTAAAGCAAGGGTTTACGTCCGCTTGCCTATAACGTAGTTAGCTAGTTACTTACTAACGTGTGTTATTATTAATACTAAGTATAAAAAGGGTTACGTATTCTCCTAAGCTTAGCGCCCTAAGGTACTATATTCCTTTTTTAGTATTTATTAGGGGATGTGTTAGGCGTTGTAGCTAATAGTTAAAGCGTCGCACTATCCGTGGGCAGTGTATAATATAGTCTAGGACCAGGTCTACTTCACAGGTGCACGTAAGGGTCTCCTTATTATGCTTAAACTTCCTATAGTACCAGGCGTAGTTGCCGTGTCTTGTCCTTATGGATAGGAGCTTGGCCAGGGCGGGGCGTGTAAGCTCCAGCTCCGGCGGTTGCCTAGAGGGGGTGTATGCTAGGCCCCACTAGTTATACTATATAGAGAGATTTAGTGTGCGTATGCACTACTACTCTTATTATATAGTGCGTATATATGCGCGCGCATTAGATCGTAGACCTAATATTATAGGGTTAGCTACCTTCCCTATAGGTGGGCGTAGGTCCTTAGCTACCTTATTTACTAGCTAATTAGCTAGCTTATTGCCTTTAATGCCTATATAGCCTAGTAACTATTAGATTTAAATATCCTAGGTGTCTATAGCTTCTTAGCAGCGTATAAAGGCCCACTAGGATAATAGCGCGGGGTCTCCCCTAATGCCCTAGATAACTAATGTGCTATCTATACATATCTAGATCTGGCTTAGGTAGTGCGCCTAAGTCTATAGCACGTGTTAAAGACTTTTCTAGGCCCCTACTACTTTTGCGTCGAAGACGTGGGCCCGCGTGTTAAGGGAGCCTTTACCTGTGTATAGCAGACTCTGGCCCTGGTACATAGCGTATCTATAGGTTACGTGGCGCTCGCCGTTTTCTGTGCGCTGTTCCGAGCCGTCTAAGAACACTGTAATTGTCTTAGTAGGCAGGCTTATCCACTATTATTTAAATTCTTTAGTAGCGAGCTTTTTAGGCTTATTATTTGTAGGGTCTATTTAGCACTAGTTAGAATAGTGTAATTATAGTAGTATAGGGCGGGGTACTAGTGCGAATAGCTATGCGAGTAGTTAAACTTTTATATATAGGCACTACAAGCGTTTAGCGCCTCTTCCTTTATATACTATAGTTAGTCACGTGCGCGCTATAAGCAAGTAACCTTTATTAATATAGTACAGGCGTATAGTAAACCTTGCCTTACACTTTTTAAGCGCTATAGCTACTAAGGGAATGCCTGCGTTTCTGTACAGCGTGGCAGTAGGCGTGGTGTAGTAGGCAGGGACAACGCCTCTAACCGCTATCGTGAGGGCCTTTTCTAGGGCGGCGATATGCCACCTAAGTCGTGTACTAACCTTTTGGTTCTACGTAGCTCTTATAATCTTAGGGGGCTTCGTGCGCCCTCTATACCAGACCTCGTTTCTATATAGTAGGCGTGGTAGTACGCATGAGATTACTACTTTACGTAGTAAGCTGGCTAGTAGGCCGTGCTAGATCCTAACAAGACTATAGATATGCTATGCGACTACGCGTCCTTTAGCTACGCAGGTAATAATATGTATTTTAAAATTAAGCTTTTTATTAAAGTAAATACCTAGCTAGCGTAGCGCCTTGTCTAGTAGTGTAGGTTAGAGGATAAGCTAATTATTAATCTAAATAGGTGGCAAATAGTTACTTTTCTACTTAGTTAGGTATATTATTTTAAGTTTCTCTAAGGTAAATGCCACGTAATTAGCGTCTCCCTAGAAATTTATAGCGCCTATATCTTCTACCAGCATTTCCACGTTCTGGTCTAGGGAGTAGGATCGCCTATAGAGGCAGATATCGTCTACGTACCTAAAGCGCCTGGTAGGGTCTTGCTAAAGTAGCTCTGCCAGATAAAGTGTATATAGCACTAGTAATAGTGGTAAGCCCTACGGCGTCCCGCACTGTACTAGGTAGGGCGCTATAGTGGCTTCTCCTAATTACACTTAAACGCGACAGTCCTAGAGGAAGTTTTTTATAATTAGGAAGGCGCTATTATGCTATCTTTAGGCCTTTATCTTATATAGAAGTTAATTTTTAAGAAGTACGTTAAAGGCGCCTTAGACGTCTATAGTAACTATAGTAACGTGCTAGCCGTTAGAGAAGGCGTCCTCTACGTTATATATAAAGGTAGCTACTAGGTCCATGACTAATCTCTTAGGGAGAGCCCCCCTATATTAGGGGCTTAGTATGCCGTGTGCCATAGCAGTGCTGGCAAATCTCCTTACTAAAATTCTCTCTAGGCCCTTGCTAAGGCAGGATAGCAGGGCGATAGGTCTTTATAATCTAGGGAAGGATTTATCCTTTTTACCTATCTTAAGTATTATAATAACCTCTACGACCCTTCACGCGTGGGGGAAGTAGCTAAGGGCCAAATAGTGCTGGTATAGGCTAGTAAGATACGTCTAAATATAGTGCTAGCATGCAGTAAGCATGCGAATAGTAATCCTGTCTATATTAGGTAAGGTGCTTAAGACTCCTATTATATTACGCTTAACCTCTTTAGGGGAAAGGTATAGGTCCTAGGGGAGGGCGTAATAGCCCTATAATCCTTAGACGTTAGGTTCTAGAGCCTCTGGTAGGTTATTGCTATTATTAAAATAGTAAAGTATTACTTATCTAAGCGTCTTTGCTTTCTCCTGCAGGTTAGTAATATAGCGCCCCTTATAGGCCAGCGGCGGGTCTAGTCTTATTAGCTCTAGCTTATACTAGCCTATAATTTAAAAGAGGTTAGAGTCCTCCTTTGCGCTATTAATAGTATATTACTAGTATTATCTCTTAGCCTTTTTTACTATAGTTAGAAAGCTACAAGTCTCTGGGGTCTAGGTACCTATATAGCCCTATCTAGACTTAAGGTGCAGGCGCCTAGCGTTAGCGCACTCGTTTGTTTACTAAGGTGCCGCCTTTCTACTATCCCTTTTTAGGCAGTTAGTTTTGCGTAGAGCATCCTAGAGTAATAAGGTTAGCGCTATAGCGCACTCTTCTACCTAGCGTAGGTTAGAGGCTACTACTATTAAGGGCAGCTGTGGCATACCTATTATAACTAGCTAGGTAAAGGGAAGAAGCTTCTTTCTAGGAAGCCTAAGGTAATATTATTCGTGGCTTAGTGTGCCTCTGCCTAGCAGTATTATAACTAAGGTAGCGTAATTAAAGCTATAGTGCAGGTCGTCGCGCACCTCTGTTTTAGCGAAGGCAATATTAGAGAAGCTAAGGTCCAAGATATAGCTAGCTCTATAGGTGGCTCTACTAGGTTTTCTAATATAGTCTATACCGCTAACTATAGCCAAGCGCGCAAGCTCGGCGCCGCCTTATAAGGTAATAATACTAGGCTTAAATATATCGTGCTTAGTGTTAAAGTCTCCCCCTACTAGGCATCTTGCTAGGGGGGTAAGGCCTATAATATACTCTAGAACTAGTGTGGTCTAAGGCTGCCTATAGATGTTAAGAATAGAGACCCCGTTAACCTAAATCTATTATCTGTCCCTGTCCTATAGGGGCGCTATAGTCGTAATGTAGAGCTATACGCCTTTTAGCGTATAGATAAGAACTCTAGGTCTCTATGTCTCCCTGTGCTAGGGGTCGTCCTAGCTATTAATAGGTAGGTATAGCTAGTAGCTTAGGTAGTTTAAGGTGCGGGTGCCAGGCCACGTGGCTGGCTCTTATATATATACTACGTTAATACCTTCTTAAAAAGCGAGTTCTAGGGCTATAATATGGCTAGGCGAGCTTTGCCCTCAGCGCTGCCAACGAATCGAACAGGATCCGAACAAGGTGCTTGTTCGTTCGTTCGGCCCACATACAAATGTACGTACGTTCGAGACGACTCGAACAGGAGCGTCTTCGAACAGTACAACGAACGTTCGGCCGAACGTTCGTATATATACAACTTTCCTAATTAGGAAGGAGGTTGGTGTTGTGATCGAGAAACTGGCTGCCGTCCACCAGCTGGATGTTTTGGCCGGCATCCTTCTTGACGACGTGGTTGAGGAGACGTTTGCCTTGCCAGAGGCGGGTCCATACAATAGGAAAACGAGCTCCGGACGCTTTCAGCTCGCCGGGAAACTCATGCGTAGGAGCGACGGACTCCACTTCAGATGGCGAGTCATCCAAGCTCTCGAAGCTCTCCGCCATCGCCATGACAGCTGCCGTACGCGACCCGGCATGGTGATAGCTGTCAAATGCCAGCCGGATTGACTGGGTCGACTGGGTCGACTGGGACGAGTGCGAGCGGGTAACAAATTGATCCATAACAAGATACGCTCACGGCTGACGATGGGAAACAGTGGGAGGCACGTCGACGAGAAAACTCAGAGTTTTCTTCTCCTACAAGAACGTTGCACAAGACAATATACGACAACGTCACGCGTGGCACAAGGCCAGCAGAACAAGGTAATACTCCACCAATTAGGCAGAATCCCCATACTAAATCGATCAAACGTAGTCCCGAACAACCGAACAACTAAACGTTTGGCTCTAATAATGCGTTCGTTCGAAGCTCTGTTCGACCCACCATGCCTGTTCGTTCGTTCGATCCAAAACACCAGAAAACGCCGTTCGGATCGATTGTTCGGATCGAACGTTCTGTTCGTTGGCAGCGCTGTTTGCCCTACATTTATCTAATTAACCTATATATTACGCTCCCTAAGGGGAGTCCTTTATCTTTATAAAGGTATACTTAATATAAGAGATTATTCTCGTTGCTTATGCTTATGTCTCTCTCTAATAAGGATAAAGCTATATAATCTTAAGGTGGCGTAACACTACGCGCCAATATCGCCGCCAGATTTAGGTTCCTAGGGATATAAGTAGAGCGTTATAGGCAGGTAGAGGGCCTTATTAACGCCTCTATTTCTAGGTTGCGTCGCTTATTAGCGTTTGCTGGCGTTGTTACTGCGCCTGCTAAATGTAAGCTAGAGGCAGTAGGGGCACTATATAGGCCATCACGGAGCTTTGGTAAGCTGTCCTGGGCTACCGCAATTACTACCTCTATTTTAGTACCTAGGGACGGGCGATTAGCGTGCTTATAGGCCTAGTAACTAGCGCGGCGGTATATACCTATCTCCCTCCTTATTAGCCTAATAACCTGCTTATTAACTTAGCGAGGCGCTGCTAGGCAGTTAATATACCCTACCTAATATAGGCTAAGATAGTTAGCGTACTACACTAGATAGGTGCATCCTAAGCCTAGGGGGCCTATATAGTCCTCTTATTTCTTGCCATAGTTATTACAGCGGGGGAGGCGCACGCATTTTAGTAAGTTATAGTAGCCCTAGTAGCCTAGGTCGTGTTGTTATATAGCTAGGGTCTTAGTAATCTCCTTTAAGGCGCTACTACTACCTAGAAGCCTAAATTATCGCACTTTCTTTATAAAGGAGATAATCTAGGTAATAGTTCTGTCTTTATTAGCGCCATGCCTTAACTATCTATAGTTAGCAGGCAGTAAGCCTGTCTATATAGCTACCTTATTCTCTATTATATCGTGTGTAACTAGCACCTCTAGGCCTAGCAAGGATTAGTACGCGCTAGGGACGTTAGGTATAGCATAGTTAAACTATTTCTATAGTAGCTTAGCTATACTACCTCTTATAGCGCTTATTATTAAATCTTTCTTTCCCTATTTTATAAGGCTATCTCTTATCTTATTATTAGCGGGGGTAATAGCCTATTCTGTCCTAGTCTTTAAGGCGCTAGGTATAGCGCTAAAGTTAAGGCCTAGCGTGTCGCAAATAGCCTTTCTAATTATATATAATAAGCTTTATAAGAGCCGCTCCGGCGCAGGCATAATAATAAGGATTCTAAGGTCTTTAGTATTGCTTTAACTACGGCAAGTGTGTCTATTAGTAGTAGCCCTAGTGCTACTCTAGTTACTACTAAAGGTAGTATACCCTATACTTAAGGGGTTCGCGCTAGTAGCTACGTTTGCCTATATTCTTAGCCCTATAGCCCTACTATAATTATAGCTACTATCGCTAGCACTAGTGCTAGCGTTAGTATTAATACTTTTAGTATAGTCTATACGCAAGAGGCTTGGCGCTAAGATAGAGTTTTTTAGGGCCTATATAACGCGCTAGCGAAGGGCGTTAGCGACTACCTGCTCTTTAGGGAGCTTATAAGTATTAAGGTAGCTATCTACAGCCTGTGCTAGGGTGTAGATTATGGCCTCCTAGGTGGCGGCAGCTTATTTGGCGGCCGTGATATAGGTTATTAACGTCGGTCTTCGCGTGCCGACCGACTTCGCGTAACGACCGACCCCGCTTTGAACACCAGACTAACCACCAACTTCGACAGATCGTAATCCAGCCAATATGGGGTCAATCAAGAAGGCGATTAAAGCAATGGAATCGCGGGAGCTTGGATATAATATTCCGGCCTCAAAATACGCTACCAAGTACAATGTAGACCAAGTAACGCTGCGCCGAAGATGGAGGGGTGTCCAGGCTCCAAAGGAGACTAAGAACATTGCACAACAAAACCTCACACCACAACAAGAGCTAGGGCTTGTGGAATATATCAAAGAGCTCACTGATCTTGGGATCCCACCTACAAGAGATATGATACAAAATTTCGGCAGTGCAGTGGCTGAGAAGGACCTATCTGAGAGCTGGGTGCAGCGCTTCCTCAACCGACACCGCGACCATCTCACGTCACGTTGGTCAGTGGGATTAGACCGCAACCGCCACCAGGCTGATACTTTAGACAAGTACGACGCGTATTTTGATCTCCTGCACTTAAAAATGGACGAGCATAAGATAGAGCAGCGTCTCTCATACAATATGGATGAGAAGGGCTTCATGATAGGAGTAGAAGGCAGGTCAAAGAGATGGTTTAGTAAGGACGTTTTTCTTTATGGAGGCATTAAAGAAGCCCTCCAAGACGGCAACAGAGAGTGGATTACTACTCTCTGTACAGTCTGTGCTGATGGGACTACGCTGCCTCCAGCTCTGATCTATGAGGCGATGGATGATAATATACGGGACAACTGGGTGGAAGATATACAGCCTAGTGAACACCAAGTTTATGTCGCCTCATCTCCCACTGGCTGGACGAATAATCGGCTAGGATTAGCATGGGTGAAGGACGTATTCGATGCCAATACTAAGGCCAAAGCTTGGAGGAAATGGCGACTTCTCATCACTGACGGCCATGGTAGTCACATTACGCGCGAATTTATCGACTACTGCATTAATAATCGCATATTTCTGGCCATACTACCTGCCCATTCTACCCACCAAGTTCAGCCGCTTGATGTAGTCATGTTCAGGCCTCTCTCAGCTGCCTATTCGTCTGAACTTCGACAGCAACAGTATCGATCACTAGGGCTTCTTCCAGTAAAGAAAGCTGACTTCTTTCCACTATTCTGGTCAGCCTACATCTCCTCCTTTACTGAGAAAAATATACTCTCCTTATTTGAAGCTACTGGCATCTGGCCTATGGACCGAAGCGTTGTTACAAAGAAGTTTCAGCCTTCTACCCCACCTCAAGAGAGTAGGGATACAGCCTCATCTCATCTCTCTCCAAGTGATTGGCAACGTATGGAACGATTGCTGAAGGATACAGTGAAGAAGGGTACTGATGAAACAGTCAAGAAGCTTGAAGCGTCGTTCCACCGCGCCTCTACTCAAACCAAGCTTCTACAGCATCAAAACAAGGGGTTACTTGCATCGCTTGATACCAAAAATAAGCGCAAGAAGAATGGGCGAAGCCTCCCACTCAAAGGGAAGCGTAAGCTTAATGGGGAGGCTACATTTCACTCTCCTCGTTCACTCAAAAAAGGCCGGGCTGAACAAGCAGCAAAGGATGAAGCAGAAGCTGCAGAACAGCTCAAAAAGGCTGAGATAAAGAAGCTTAGGGCTGCTAATAAACTATATAACAAGAAGATTGCCCAAGAGAAGCGTGAGAAACGAGAGAAAGATAAGGTGGCAAAGGAGAAGGAGAAGGCAGCAGAAGCGCGGCGTAAGGCAGACGAGAAAGCAGACAGAGATCGCCAGAAAGCTCTCCAAACTTCACAAGCAGGCAAGCGCAAAGCTTCGAGACCACTGCCTAGGCAGCAGAAGCGTCAGAAGCAAGTGGGTGGACGTGCAGCTTCAAGTGTAGCCCCAAGTGCTGCACCACCACCACCTTCACACGTGACTCGTTTGGGCCGCAACACCAAGCTTCCAGCGAAGTTCAGGTAGTACAATTTTTTCGTATGGGTCTATTTAGTAAAACGCCAGAATGTTAGCTGTATACAACGTTGTGGTGTGGCTCTACAGCTTCAAATTTGGTGACGTGGTGATGTTGGTGTTCGGTCGTTACGCGAAGTCGGTCGGCACGCGAAGACCGACGTTAGGGCTTTAGTTACTATAGTAGTAGCTAGCGCGTTTCTGGTCTGCACTCCTCTACCTAGGTTAAAACGTAGTATTACTACTATATGCTACTACAGCTATCTCCTTAAGGGGTGGCTTATATTAAGGTGCCTTACTAACTCTAGGTTGGCGGGGCGGGTTACTATAGAGGCTTCTAGGGGGAGTCTCGCAGGCGTCTCTATGCTATTATTTACTAGCTATAGGCACTGTAAGGGCAGAGGATAGCGTAGAGATAGGTTTTAGGTAATTTCAAGATTAAATCTAATAAAAAATATACAGATTTCAACAGGTTCTTAAAATTCAGAAGTTGGTGAAGGTGTTGTCGTACCATATATGTTCCGGGGTAAATTAATGTCCGTTCTACTCAGACCCACTCAGTCAAAACCGCCAGCAGAGCTGTGAATAAAGGAGAGACCTTCACTTAGGACCCGTCGGTTCAGCCCATCGCCGAGAATATTTTAAACAATTCACCGTCTCTTTCGCGGATGATTGATTATGCGTCTGACTGGTTAAGACTCATCCATTAACGTCGTGTGACGGTAAGAAAGCAGAGAGATAATTTTCCCGGAAGGACAAGCAGGAGAGTAGACATAACTACAAATAGGGATCGAGTTGTCTATCTGCATGATGCCGAAGTTCGAAACGAGAAGCGCGGCTCTTGGCCAACAATTCGAGCAGGGTTTAGTGGTGAAAGGTCGGCAATGATGATTTTGTAGAAATGCACGATGGTGATGTTAGAGGCTCTTCGTATGAACAACCGAAAAAGGCACAAAGGGAAGAAAGACATGAGTACGCAGGGCCCCAAATGCAGGCCCGATGAGAATGAGGAAGTTGCGGCCGTACCGTGCCTTGGCAGTCCGTGCAACGCGTCAGTCAATGCAACACCCCAACATGATCGCGTCGCCAACAGCATGAGGCTGTAGAGATCTATACAAAAGCGATTGTTACGAGATTTTCTGGAGTTAAGGTCTCCTAGGCCTGTAGATAATTTCTATCTAATCAGAGCATAGATATCTGCTTAGTGTTCTAATTATTCGGCCACTGCGCGATAATAGCGTTAATAGCGCAAATGCCACCGCATTAACACATATAGTTCCTGGCGTAGGCTTTTTCGTCTTAATAGATGTCCTAGTAGACTTTAAAGCCTTCTTATTACCCTTTTTAGATAATTTAATATAATTTTAAGGTTATTATTAAGTTTTATAAGCTTACTAATTAAGGTATTACTTAGTGGCCTAATTTACCTTCTCTTTAGCACGCGTATTTCTAACTCTTACCTATATAATATATTTCTTTTATAGTAAATAAGCTTTAAGCTACCTATTAGCTATATAAATCTTTTATTACTTACTTTTTTAAAGTTATAATTATTCTTTTTAAAAAAAAAATTTGCTAAGAAATCGCACGCTCTTTATACTTAAGTAAGTAATTAAAAAATTATTTTATACTACTTTTTACGTTATTGTAAAAGTAGAGTCTTACCCTTTATTTAATACTATTTTTTATTTTTAAGGGTTCTTTAAAGTCCCTTATTCTCGTGCTCTAAGAGTTACTTTTATATAATAATTAAGTATATTATTTAGCTAAGCTTACGTAATTCCTTAGTTGTAAAATTCTTAATAGTAAAGCATAAAAGTTACTTTATTTTATACTAATTTAATGCGCTAAGTATTAATATAATACTTTTTTATAATCTTTACTTTAGTAAAGTTTCCTAATAAAATCTCTTAAGGATAGGTGTTAGATCTAGTAATAAAATAGTTATATATTTAAAGGCTCTTATAATTAACTATAGCGTAATTAAAGTTGTCTAGGCTATTTAGAAGAGACTAAAGAAGTCTCTTTTAGTAACTATTAATAGTCTTTAGCTCCTATAGAGATATATAAAGAGCTTATTAAAGTAGACTACTAAAAAAAGACTTAAATACATAGATATTTAGTAGCTATAATATATAAGTTAAATAAGGGGAAATATCGCAAGGAGGTTCCCATTATAATTATAGTAGTTAATAAAATCTATAATAAGATAAGATTTATAATTAAGTATTAAAAGTTAATATGCATGTTAAGCTTTTTTAGCTTTTTTATATAATAATTAAATACCTATTAAAGCTACTAAAGGTCTATCTTATTATTTAACTAGCTAAATAGAGATAAAGTAATAAAAACTTTATAGTATTAGGGATTAATTTCCTTTACTTAGCTTAATTATAGGCTCTTAGCGTTAGATTAATAATAGATCTGTCGGCGTATATACATGCGATAAGTAAAATCTACTTATAATTATTATTTTATATAAATTACCTTACTTAGTAACTTTTATATAAAGGCCTATTAAAGATCCTTTTTAAGTAGCTAGTAATACTAAGGAGGAAGCCTTTCTTATTTATATTATAATAATAATAAGGCTTTATGCTATACTTCGCGATCTTTTTATATAAAAGTTTAAAGTAAAGCTTATATTTTACCTTTAAATTAGCGTTATAGTAGTTACTATTAAATCTAGTTATCTATTAAAATATTAAGGAGTTGCTATTACGCTTAATAAAGTAATTAACCTAGAATAAACTAACATCTTTTTAAGCTATTTAGGATGCGAAGGTCTATATTATATAATATATAAGAGGAAAACCACGCTTAGTAAGGCATCCTATATACTGTAGGAGCTCCTTTTCTTGTTGTTAGCTAAGTTTTCGACGATCTTTATTGGCGTCTTCACGCGCCTGTGTAACGCGCTAGTGCCTACGCGTCAACGTAGAAGTTATAACACTAAATCTTTTCGTGATTTAACTATACGAAAAATCCTCTCCTAGTCCTAGCGATTCAATTGCTGTAATCGCAGCCTCAATTAGACTTATATTGGTGGAGATGCGGCGTGTTGAAGTTGGGATGTTGCATTGCGGAGTGTTGCATTGCGGAGTGTTGCATTGACTGACGCGTTGCACTGACTACCAAGGCACGGTAATGTAGTGGAGCTGAAGCATGTATTTGGCCTTCCAATACCTCACAATACCTACGCCAACCGCGGATCGCAGCAATTTCTTCAGCCTTGTCCTGCCCCAGTTTGAAGGGGAGTGTAAAATATTTCCTCAGGCCATCTAGGAGGCACGTGAGTTTTGCCACTTTGGCTTGGGGCTTGCGTGTTAGTGACGAGGTCCTTTCTTGGCTTTTGAGCGAACATTTGAACATTATTCATGCACCGAACATACCCTAACTCGTACAACATGGCGTAGGAAACGCTACTGCCTGGGGATGTTAAATGTTCCCTCTCACTATGAGATCACACATGCACCTTTTAATGTTCAACTTTCACCTTGGGCAGGCATTACCTCGGTACGAAGCACTTGAGTAAATATGATGTCGTTTTGAGATAGGTAAGCCACACGTAGCTTGCCCATTGCATCACGCTCATGCTTCTGTGGGAGTCCTGCGCAGACGTAAGAGGTAGATCAAGCCTGCAGCCCGCCGAGGGGAAAGATAGACACGCTAAGTCTACCAAGAACGCGAATACGCTGGGCACTCCACCCGGAGAAGGTGGCATAGACCACAGTTGCTGTCCACGTTTTTCTTTCTCGACTTCTCGTTCGTCGGTTCAGTGACGTTTCCGAGCATCGAATTCCACGCCCCAAAAATCCTTCTGCAATCGATGGGATTCTAGGCCAAGAAAAAACCCCATGACGCGGTATTCTGCAGACCAGTCATCCAATAACATGAAACTAAATCTCACACATTCCCCCATGGGCCCCATGCAATAGGCTCATACTGGAAACAGCCCTACTCAGCCTCAGGCTCTTCGCGCTACCTCTACGACATGCTCTCTTACTTGCCAATGTTCGCCAAGCTGTGGATACTGGCTATTGCCGTATTGCCGGCTTCACGAAGCATTTATAACTCGATCAAATACCTTTGCTGTGAACCAGTTCTCGTACTTTGATCAACAGTTCTCAACAATACTCCCCCAAGATGGCTCCGGCACTCAAGAAGTACGACTGGATCCTCGCAATCACCACCATCGCCTTCGTATTCTCTTCAGCTTCCAACGGTGCCAACGATGTCGCCAACTCTTATGCTACTTCGGTTGCCGCCAGGACGCTGAAGATGTGGCATGCGGGTCTCCTGGCCTGCGTCACTGAGTTCGTTGGAGCTGTTGCATTGGGTTCCAAGGTCACCACTACAATCAAGAGCGGCGTCTTCGGCCTGTCCAAGTTTCAGCCAATCCCTCCAACCTTTATGCTGGTCATGGGTTGTGCAGAGGTTGGTAAGTACACGTTCAGCTTCCCAGCCCAAGCTGAATACTGATGTCTTGTCCTAGGCTCAGCTACATTCCTCACCGTTGCCACCTTATACGGAATGCCAGTCAGGTACGTGGAGACTTTATTAGACGATTCGTTCATGGCTAATTCACTTATAGCACTACTCAAACAGTCGTCGGGGCTCTTGCTGGTGCTGGTATTGCAGCGCAAACCCCGCTGAAGTGGGCATGGGTAAGTGGCAGTCTGAGCCAGATCGCTGCTTCCTGGGCCATCGCCCCCCTTATTGCCGCTGGAATCTCCGCCACTCTTTTTCTCACGTTGAAGTTCTTGGTGCTGGAAAGGAAGGACCCATTCAAGTGGGGAATGCGATTGATTCCTTGGTACATCATCGCCGATGGACATTTAACAGATGTCTTCCATGCTTGCCGAGCTTGCGCTAACTTTTGCTCCTATACAGGTACCTTGCTTTCACAGCGGGCGTTCTGGCCCTTTTCATCATGGATGAGCTTCCGAACGCAGAGGACTTTGAGGAAATGGGCGCGGGCAAGGTTACCGGAATTATTCTTGGTGTTTCTGGCGGTGTTCTGCTCTTCTCCTACGTCTTCTTCGTGCCATACTTCCACCGCCGTCTGGTCAAGAACGACGCGCGCATTCGAGCATGGCACATCCCGCTAGGGCCTCTACTCTACCGACAGAAGCCTCCGATCTACTTTCCCGGGAAGGGCGAAAGAGTAGTCAAGGATTACTACGCCAAATCCTCGGTAGAGACTGCCGAGACTGACCTAGAGAGAGCTCACATGAAAGATGACAAAGACCAACCCATAAACCTTGGTTCCGAGAACAATGGAGATGCCATCACAACTGCATTTGACGGCAAGGATGCCGATAGCAGCGACTCTAAAGAGCGTACGAGGGGCGGTCTGTCCATTCCCAACGTGGACAGGTTGACTGCACACATTATTCCGGCAAAGCCCGAGCCTGAAGAGCGTTGGTTGGAACCTGTGCGCCACTTGCCGATCTATTCGCCGAAGAAGCTTGCGAACTGGACCAAATATGCCCTGTTCCAGGGCGTTAGTCGCGATGTCGTGACGCAGAAGAGTGAGTTTGACAAATCGCATTACAACATTCACACGATTTCTAATGCCTTGGTGCAGATCTCGATGCAGTCCACGCTCGTGCTATCGTCTATGACAATCGTGTCGAACATCTTTGGACCTACGCTCAAGTCGCATCTGCGATAATGATGTCGATTGCTCACGGTTCTAATGACGGTATGTCGCACAGCGCTGCGCGACCTGTCACATTTCACTAACATTGAATCCAGTTGCGAACGCTGTTGGCCCCTGGGTGGCTTCCTACAACACCTACACCAGCGGCGAGGTAACTTCGAAGGCTAACACACCCATCTGGATCCTCGTCGTCGCTGGTCTTTTGCTCGGTTTGGGCTTCTGGTGTATGCATCAACCCGATCCCTACCTTTCTTGTATTCGTATGCTGACCTACCATTATAGTCTACGGCTACCACGTCATGCGCTCCCTTGGCAACAAAATCACCCAAGTGTCGCCTACTCGTGGTTTCTCGATGGAACTCGGCGCCGCTATCACTGTTCTGCTCGCTTCCAGGCTCGCTCTGCCGGTCTCAACCACCCAGTGCCTCACTGGTGCCACCGTTGGTGTTGCGCTGTGTAACTTCGATGTGCGCGCTGTGAACTGGAAGCAGGTTGCCTTCATTTTCTCCTCATGGGTCATCACGCTGCCGTCCGCTGGTCTGATCTCGGGCTTGCTGATGGCGATGGCTTTGAACACGCCGCACTTTTAGAGTTTTGTTGAGGTGATGTGAGGTACGAGGATGGTACGATGGCTACGTGCGAGCCGAGTCAAGGGTTGTAGCAATAAGTCGTTCTTTCCCATATCGACAGTATGACGTCTGTGCTCTTGCTGACACCTACGGACGACCGCATTTCGTTCTAGTTAGTACAAAGTTTCATACGCGACATCAATGTGCTACCATGGAACCGCATGTTCAGGGACGCAAATGTACTAACACTGGCCCAGTTCTCCGGAGTCTCAAAAGAGTAACACGTGTATGCAAGAGGTATATTTAGAAAGCAGTTTAATTTGCGAATATAATTGACCCAGTACCTCTGATTCTAGTGTATTAACTCGCCATTTGGGAAGGAATGTAGGTTTGTCTAAACTACACTTTAGGCTTGCTGCCAGGCTCCTTCACATTCGCAGCGTAAACCCACGCACACCGGTTATGCTCATAGTGCTCAACCCTCGGCCTGAACTTGGTCGCGTGCAGCGTGTAGTCATCGATCGTGCCCTGGACGAATCACAAAGGGTCAGTATGGTCTATGAGTTCATAGATATTTAGGACGCGTCATCATATGAAACAAGATACCATAAACAAAGCAAGGGGAAAGACAGCAATGAAACGGGAGGGAAAGGTTTTTGGGGCAAAGCTTACGATACGAGGAATGGTCATCCCAGGGTAGCCCGAGCTCCGACGTTACATCAGCGTGCCGCAAACGCTGCAGAAGCTGTTTTCCATGTAGTTCCCCGAGGCGACGGTGTTGTTTTGGCGGAAGCGCGATAGCTTTTCCTCGCCGCGGACGTGCTTGAGGTGGGTGTCATAGATAAGGAAGAGGGAGGAGAACATGCTGCAAGTGGAAGAGGAGTTAGTCGACATTTCCACGTGAGAACATGGTGCTGAAAAAGTTGGACTAGAGGTTTCCTTCTCAAAGCCGTTGTTGCAGGTGTGTGTTGTTGAAGTTATAGCTTGGGAAGGGGGTTCGGGGTTGCATACCTCGCTGTAATCTTGCGGCAGTCGTTGCAGTGACAGATCGCCGTTTCGACGAGACCTGGGCTTTCGGTGGGCACAGAGATCTGGACGGCGCCGCAGTAGCAGGTTGCTGTTGCAGTGCCATCAACCTCGCCGTGGGCGCCTTCGGAGGGGAGACGAATATCTGAGGTCATTGTATTGTATTGGAAGTGGAATTGGTAACTTGGGTGGATGTAGAGCGGAAGAGGGGAGCGTGGGCAGGCCTATATACACTTAATCTCGAGGTCTGTTTATGATGCTTCGAGGTCTGTATGTACGGAAGGAGCGCCATGCTAGCCTAGATAGGCGCACCGGTGCGGTCGTGGTCCTGCCCGACCATCACTCTTGCACTCCGCTTCTTGCTTTCATCATCATCTTCATCGTAAAAGTGCACACGAACATTGAAATTAGCTTGCGCACTAGTCAAGATTCCATGCTCAGGTCAGAGTAGATCGTGTGTGGCTGACTCGCGTACGGCAGACTCAAGAATATCTGACCCTCCGCATTTTATGATTAGTCGGGCTGAAGTTACCATCACGGGGTTAATGACTTCAACATCCAAGCTTCGGACTGGTTCCGGTGGAAGCGTAGTCGGTCCTTTGTTTGGTAGCTGAGAGAGAATCATCAATTCTGGTTGTGTCCAGCCAGTTTGTCACTCTCAATAAGCGTACTAATAAGACGAAGATGGAGGTTTGATGACAACGACCTCGGCTTTGCAGAGAACGAACTACTTTGAAATTGTGGAGTGCGGAGTGTCGAAGGAAAAACTGCTCGCTATCACCGTTATCGTGGGATTTGGAATGTTATCTCAGTCTTGGACATCGTCAGCATTATCCGAGCCAGTAATCACAGCTACACACCTCAAGCGACCATATACGCGACAAGCGCCATACTAATCGCGCGCTACAGCGGGGTTCACAACAACCAAGACATCAGCAAGAGCCGTCCGACTAGAAAGACCCAGCCCCCACCTGGCTATGTGGTCAAGAATAGATTTTCTAGCCCAGCGTCAACTGACTTCCGGGTGGCAAGTGAAGTGGAGGGAAGTTCTCTGCACGCCTAAGGTATAATCGTCGCACCGAATGGCCTGGGCACGTCGAATATTTTACAAACTTAGGCATTCCAGGAGTTTCGTGAGCGATGGCTTACACAATGACAGTATTGGACGAATAAAGGCCGTGGACATGATTTTACACCTCCACCCCCAGCGCTACACCTCAACACCAGAACCTCGTCGAATCATCAACTACCACTGCACGACTGCCTACGCGCACGTACGATTACAGTATATGAGAATGCTAACTGAACAAGCCGATATGAACACAAAATCTGGTAGATGGTATTTCACTGTAGAATTGCTACGAAATTGCTGGGTATAAAACACATTTGAGATGCTTGGACCCACCTAGGTTTGAGCCCCTACAATTGTTGGAGCCATATTTATGGACTGTAACCTTGAACATCACATGCATTCGTTATTGATTAGTTTCCTGTTCGACAAACGGCAGAAACACTTCGAATCGGTCAAACCGTTAGATCACCTCCCCTATCATGCAAACCTAGCGACTAACAAAACAACTCTAGTGTACTACATGTAGCTCATGGAATGGCGAAAAAAGTAACTGTGCATCATAAATATCAGCTTCTGAGCTTTTAGACCTGTGCTCTCAGAGGAAAAGTTCCATCATGTCAGACCAGAAGCGACACACCACCACCGACCAGGACCGTGCCATTTCACCCCTCTCCAATAGTACATCTTCTTCTACGACTTATGTAACCGCACCTGAATCATTAGAGAACCAACCTATCACCACCAGTGCCACGGAACGAAGCAGGACTCCTGCAACCGGGCAGGAAAATGAGACTCCTGACCATCAGCACGCATCAAGTGAATCTACTACAACCACTATCAGTAGCAGCCTTAGTCAGAACCCCCGCACTGAAGCACCACCATGGAGGGAAAACGCTCCTGTACCTATGGTAGGAAGTCATACCATAGGAACTCACTTAGCCAACCGTCCCACCTTTTCACGGCCTCGCGATAACCGTGAGTGGCCTATGCGTCAACCGATAGGACCACCAGCCGATGAGTCGGAGCAGAGAAGGCTTGGCTTCGATTGGAACAAGCGTCGGAAGGATAAGGAAGATAGAGACCGCGATGCGGGGATAGCAGGAAGTGTTTCAGAAAAGACTTAAACATCTATCTAGGTGTTGTTGTAAGAATGACGAAAGTATGTAGAGGGATCGTAAAAGTGCTTGTTGGCTAGGGTGACACTGAAGCGTTCGTCCGCGGGGAATAGATTCGATTAATTGTCACGGCAACGAATCGAATGTTTGAGCTTGTGGCATATTCCATACGGCTGCGTGCAATCTCGAGTGAAACTTTTGTGGTCTCGCGGCTTGGGTACGATGACTCAGCTGGCCATGGAGGAGGTAGAAAGGCGTAAAGCGAGGGCAAGGGGTTGGGGAGATGGGGATAGGAGTGAGACGGAGGGGAGTAATGGTGGATGCGAGGATGGTGAGGATAGGTAGAGGATGGTAGAGGGAAGGTGGGCGGACGTGGAGGTGTATTGGGATGTTCTAGCTATCGTGTTAGAATGGACAGTGTGATTCTGAAGTCAGTACAGCTAATACTATACCCGACACCTCACACCTGCTGTCATTTGCGTAACAGCTACCTCATCACGCTGTTCCTCGCCAGCGAAAAACCAGGGTTTGCTGTATGAAGTTGGCACCTCAGCTTACCGTTTGTACTGAACGTCAACCTGAACAAGTTGCACTGTACACATTAACATTAGCAGACATCAAGTCGTGTGCATATATAAAGCTTTCCAGTCTAATGTTATTATAAAACTCTAAGAAATAGGTCTACCACTGCATAAGCCTCAGTTCAAACATGTCATCCGCAACCATGGCACCCTTGAACCACTTGGTACACACAGGATTAGGTCAAATCCGGCACCTCAAGCGAATCCTGATGGAAGTCTGGGAGGAAACCGAACGCGTCGAGAAGACGCTGGACGACGCAGTTGATGCCCTTGCCAAGATTGAGAAGGGAATGAAGGTCACTGATGAGACTAAATGGGAGAGCGGGGAGCTGAAAGAGGGCAACAGCGAGCGTGAGGAGAAGAGGGACAAGCTGTTAGGGCTGGACCTTTCGGGTGAGCCCGTGAGCGCGGAGATGGGGTTTGCTTGGTTGATATAGGAGGGGGAGGAGGGACGAGAGCGTTGCAATGCGATGTGTGAGCCTGTTAGCACTCGGGTAGAGTTATGGCAAGTCTGTCGAGCACACACGACTAAAGTCTCACGTGTATACGAATACGCAGCTGAAAAGGAGAGGATCTGCTGTTCGCACTGTTGTTTTGTAGGCTGTAGCTGAGGTTTTCGGCTGCGCTTACCGCTCTGCTTTTTTTCGCGCCAACCAAGAAGGGAAAGCGTTGCCAAGCTCAACGTGCGTACTGGTACCATGGCACTCGGGCCGTCTTATGCAGGAGGAGGGAGTTTATCAAAGAAAGGTAAACAGAAAAATGCTTTGTGTCTGCCAGCTTCTTTAGGTTGATGTTGAAAACTTCAAAAGACTTGATTGCGCTCTTCAAGATGTTTCAGTACTGCTGTCCGCGGGTGTCTCGCGCCAATCCCAAGAATTCCGGAAGATTATGTAACGTGGCTCCGGAGCCTCGGGATCTGCTGTTAGCGTACACGGCCCACAGTGAGGTCTGGGGGATTCTTCAGCTGGTCAGCTCATACGATGACGAGATGAAACGTGGCGGAAGGGGACCAACGCAAGTGCTACTGCACATGGGCACTACACCAAACTTTGGTGAGCTGCTGCGCCTCAGCAAGCGCAATCCACATGGCAACAACAACTCCGTGGACGCGCCTGCGAGCACTGCAATGCGTCGCGCATAAATCGAAATGCTCCTAGTTGTCAGATGTTTCTACGCGCCAGTTGAATACACAAAAATCCAGTAGACTTCACTTTCCTATGTGCGTGTGCGATGTGTGGGATAGGGATATCTTCTCTTTCAGCGGGTGCTACACCGCGGGCGCTAGAATTGTGTTTCTATCCATAGAACGGCCATGTGTAAATCAGCTCTTGCGCTGCGACACACGGCTTGAGAGCTTGATGCGCGCAACGCGCAACTGCTCGCGACCGTCTGGTCTGCTTTGCGATGACGTTGGCTGGTTAATATCGGCTTGATAGTAATGCTGGGTTGCCGCCCTGTTGACGAGCAGTTCTCTCCAACGCCGCCGTTTGCGCCCCAGCGTGCCCCCAAGCTGCAAAACTCCATAACTCCTCCCGCGGCCATCGCCTCCAACGCAGGAGGTCAACTGAGTCGCTTTCCTGTTGCGCGCACTAACGGGCGCCTTTGCCTCTCGCTTGTCAGTGCAACTGTCAAGCGTCAAACTGCTGCACCCCGCCTAGAAGCTCGCCTTGTTAGAACTCTGACCAGCCCTCGCCCGGACCTGCGTCGTCTTTCGCTCACGCGCCGATTTTCCGCTTCGTACGCTCGCTGCTCCCCTGTTTACGACCCGAAACCCATGGGCTTGGTGCTGTAGTAGTAGTAGCAACGCGATCGCGCCTGCCAGCACATCGCCGGAGCTTCTCTCCGCCCAAAGTTTCATCCACGCCAGGTAACCCTCGACCTGTGCCAGTGCTCATTTCTCCTTGCCTATTACTACCACCTCCACGCCGCCTGCCCGACAGCCCTCCGCCTACCCTCCCTTCTCCGCGCACACGACTGCTCAACCCCCCGTAGCAGCCGCCCTATCCTGGCCTGGAGTCGCAACCACGCCGCAGTCGGGAAGCTGGAGCGTGAACATGAAGAGGGGGCATCCAGGGCGATGATGGCAACCTGCACAGCGCCCAATGGCGCCCGCACATGGCGAGCCTGCAGGCAGCGTGAACTACCCGCCTTACAACCTACACGGCCTCCTCCCAAGTCGCGGCGGAAACGAAGGGCCAACTCGCTCTCCCATTGCATGTCCACATTCGTACTTTTCGTAATACTGGCGGTGCTCCCGGTAGCCGACGCCGTCTTCATAAACTTCGACAACTGCCTGGAGCGTTCGTATCAGCGCGCAACGAACCCAGTGCGTCTGCAATACACGCCCTACTTTGTCTGGGCCCAGTTCAACAACACGGATCCCGCTCATGGTCTAAACCTGACCATCTACGGCAATGTGTCCGGACAGCTCACCGACCGTCCCTATCCTCCCCCGTCGGATCCGGTATGGACAAACCCGAAAGAGGCTTTTGGCAAGATTCCCAACGCATGGCGGGTGGGCGAAGAGGGAAACCTAGGCGGAGTAGCCACAACCTTGTTTCCAACCGTCAATGCCCTTACATACTCCTCTTGGGACCCAGGCGCAGTGTCCTTTTGCGACTACACCATCAACAAAGAATGCCCACTTGCACCCGTCTTTCCCGAGGTGGTGCCCGAGGGAACCAATCTGAGCGACCCTACCACATATCCGGCCTTTGGCATTCGACGGAACTTCTACAGTAGCTACTCGTTTACGACATGGGAGGCTACGTTCCGAATTGTTGCAGGAGACAAGGCCGCTACCACGATTGGGTGCATTTCGGCCACAATAACCCCCGATCTAGGATCCAAATTACGTGGCGCCTTACGCTACCTTCCTGCCGCCGTACTTATCCTTGTCGCCGTTGCCACCGTGTTCGCCGCAATGTTCAGCCCTTGGGGTACTACGAACATCTTCCGTTGGTCCAGCAATTATGGAAGAGACGAAGATCTGTTGCGACTTGTGACACCTGGATTTGGAGATTGCTTGCAGTATATCCAATTTGTCGTATTAGCTGGAAGCTTGAACCTGCAGTACCCTGGCTACTTTCAACCTGTCATCAGTCAAGCGAGCTGGTCAACCCTCATGTTCAACCAAAGCTTCGTCAGTGGCGGGAACGGCACGCAAAGCCTCGTGGACGGCATATACTTTGTGAACGGTACATATGGTCTGTCGCGACTCGGGAAGTTTGTTGGCATATCAGAGGACCAGGACGTCTGGGCAGGCATGGCAATTTGGCTGCTCGTAATGATCGGCATTGTCGTGTTGTTAATTCAGCTCGGTTTCTTGTTGCGCTGGGTCTCCCGCCACCTCACCAACGTACAGGACACCGATCTTCGCGGTAAGAATTGGCCTTTCACAGTTGGGAACGTCGTGCGCATCACGCTCAACTGGTTCATGTTACCAATCATTACCTTGTCGTTTTTTCAGATGGTTGTTGCACCCGATTCATCTGCGTCTGTAGTAGCTTGCGCTGTCATTCTTCTTATCATCGTCGGCGGAGCAGCAATCTGGATCTTCTGGATGATTTTCACGACACGACCGCGAGCTCACCTCTTCGACGATCTTCGCACTGTACTGACATACGGCCCTCTGTACAACACCTACTCGGACGACGCCGCACCCTTTGCCTTCATTCCAGCTCTGCTGACTATCATTCGCGGCGTTGCGATTGGGGCTATCCAACCATCTGGAATTGCACAGGTCATCATCCTTGCCATTTGCGAAGTCATTCTCATCATGACCCTGCACGCTTTCCGGCCTTTCCAGTCGAACACGTCCATGAATGCTTATCATACATTCTTCGCTGCGGTTCGCCTCGCTTGCGTTCTGCTGATGATAGCGTTTGTACCCTCTTTAGGGGTTGGGGAAGCGTCCAAGGGTTGGATTGGGTATGCGATCCTTCTACTTCATGCTGTTGTCTTGGTCTTCGGCTTCTTCCTCAACTCACTTCAAACTATCATCGAAGTTGCTGCGAGACTGACAGGTGCCGGAGCCGACCAACGTGGTGGACTTACGAAAGTATTCGGTAAGCGGGATCTTGCTAAACGACACCATCGACATCAGCGCAGTAGCCTCAACTCGAATGCGGCAATGCTTGTGCATGACGGGAACAAAGGTTCTATTCAGCTCAGTGGACGCGCTCGGAGTCTCTCTGGCAGCTCTGCTGTGCTTTTGAACGGTCCATATGGCAGCAATCGCGAAAGCGCCGCTTTCGATGGCTTCAGCCAAGGAGAATACAGCCATGGAGGAGGAACGAGTCCCGGAACACCAGGAACCAACGCCACACCGTTCAACTTCCTAGGAGGATCTTCTTCCAACTCCCGGCGCCCCACGATGGGCGCGGTTCTGGATAATCCCGACCCTTACTATCGGCCACCCAGACCGCGAAAGCACACAATGGACTCGATGACGGCGAACATGCAGAGTGGTCGATCCCAAAATGCGGATTTGACCAACGCTCCCTATGCGGATAACGTGGACCTAGAATCGGGCGATTTGGGCGAGGGGCCGTCGACTTGGTCACCAGGGAAGCGATCAATAACTCCCGCATTTCTACGAATGCAGCGCGACGACTCGGACCCTAACATTGAGCATCACAATAACACCGACTACTCCGTTCGGGAGTCAGACTTCTACTACGGTCTTCGCGGGCCCGCTTTGTCCGCTCAACCCACGCGCAAGCTCAAGACCGGACCCGCGGATCCAATGGGGCCAGTCTCGTCGGCCACCGGCTGGTTCAAAAGCTTGGGCCTCTTCGCAGGCAAGAAGAAGGAGAAGGGCAAAGGCTTCGAAGTTGTCCGCAGTACGCGTATGCCACCGCAGATGATGATTGCTGAGGAGGACGAAGACTCTCCACACATGCCTGAAGAGTCCTATCACGACAGTCCCGGATCACCGGCAAGTAAAAAGAAGTCGTTTCAACAGGATAGCCCTGGTGCCGCTGCTGGTGCCGTCACACGCGCAAGCGTTAGTGAGTCGGACACGAGTAGCGACGAGGAGGATGAGTTTGATGACGTCCCAACCACCAGGGTATCCGACTTGGCTCCCACTCTCGGGCCTATCGACACGGGTGGCGGCATCGAGCTTCCCAGTAGAATTGGGTCTCGCGCGTCACGTGTTTCCCGGAGTCAACCACCGAGCCGCGCTCCGACAATACCACGGAAGAGCTCGCGGCGAACTCCTTCGACGGAGAAGGCCATTCTTGATACTAGCAATCGACTGTCGTCGGTAATGGCAACGCCACCTGGCACGCCTGCCAGACCATCTGCCCATATTCCCGGCGAGTCGAGTCATCGTCTCCGACCAACGCAAAATACCCTTCCGATTCGATTGCCCTTTGGCTCCTCGGAACCTTCCCCTTCGCCAGATCCCAGTCCAAACCATTCGGCGACTTCAAGTCTGTATCCGAACGACACGCATAGCAATTACAATGCGTTGGAGACTGCAGATGCGCTGGCACCCCCTAGAAGCATCCAAACCGGAGAGCAACCTCTGAGTACAGGCTATGTGCATCAACACGTTGCACGCGACAGTATTCAGAACGATGGCTACATGCCGGGCAGCCATCTAGAAACGTCTGCGGAAATTGTTGACCGTAGCAGAAGCGTCAGTTCGCATGGCAGCATGATGAATCCACAGCGATGATGCAGCTTTCGTTAATATCTTTTTGACTACTGAATTCGTCTGTACAAGCTTTTCATGTGGTTGAGGAAACGAAGGTGTCTCTATACACCATATCATCCTTAGTGTAATTCGAAGTCCCCTAGACTTCCAGTCACGAATTTCCTTTGTGTACAACTCGTCGTCATCAAAAAGGGAATTTTGGTGTTTTGAGCGTTCTTCAGGCGGATGACTTTGCTTAGGCACAGCGCACATGCATGCTACAGTGTGATCTGGCGGAAGGATCTTGAGTGTATATCTAGGGTAATGGAGAGAGCACCATAGGTGACTACATAATACATTATGGTTCGTGGCGGTGTAGATCCAACGTGATGATTATACGGATGTAGGGGATTGGCCAGGCGCATGACGATCGGAGGTATGTTGTTCCTGCCGAGCTTGTCGCGTGAGGTGAGGGGAACCGTGCTCGGCATCCATGGCTCCCAGCGATAAGCAGACCAACGTCTGAGGTTGTTTCTTCGTGCCCTCCAAGCTGCAATTCACGCGCATGCTTGGAGTGGATCCGCCTTGGAGCTGTCCTTTTGTGCTTTCGTGTATCCTCCACATGGTATCGTGTTGTTGGCGGCCCATTACACGTGCTTCACCACCCCTCAGTGCATATCACGGACCCGCCGCTGTTACACCGAGATCCATATTTACCGGTGTGGCCTTGGTTGTGAGCAGTATCGGCATCTCCTAGCGTGTATACAGCGCAATCGTTTCACATAGAAGGTGGAAGACAGTCCATTTCCTGCATTACTAAAGCGGTGGCGGCATGTTATCATGACTTCCACGACGCCGCCCTTCAGACGATCGCGCTCCTTGAGCTCCTCTTCCTCGTCCAGCGACGCCTCCCACGAGTTCCCCACGAGCCGTTCACCTATTCGGAGGCACCAGATTCCCGCCATGAATGGAAGAACTGCCTTCTCGCAGAGCTCGCCGAATCTGGAGAGCGCGAGCCGCACGTCCGGAACGACCCGAGATGCTTCCAGTATTCGGCCACCGCGCACGCATTCGCACAGCGCCGTTACTTCCCACGATGCATACGGCGGGCAGACGTGGATGGACTTCCTCCGCGACCCAAACGCCAGCCTTGAACAGGGTCCCGCTCAACCACAGTCCCAACCGAACTTGCACGCACCGCTGCCGCCGCTGCCTCCAGATGCCCGTCGAAGTCACACCTTAACGCGCTACTCTTTCCCCGCACGATCGTCATCGCACACAGCCGCCGGGACGTCGCGCAGCTCGTCGGAGCGGAAGAGGCGGCTGACTACGACAGACTCGCCGTTGAGGAGGCCGTCCAGCATCAGGATGCATTCAGAGAACCAGGTGGGGTCCAGCAGCAACTCCGTCGTGCTGGCGTCTTCCCCTGCTGCCGATGCGTCGCGGCGGCAGCCCCCGCCCCCGCCCCCACCCGCCGCGGCAAGGAGAGACAGCGACTTTGTGTTGCCGTCGTGGCAGCCGGACTCGGAGGTGACGCACTGCTTCGTGTGTGGGAGCCACTTCACCTTCTTCTATAGGAAGCACCACTGCAGGTACGTTGTCTTGCGTCGTGTATAGCGTTCGCTACGTCTACACTACGGAAGGCTGACATGTTTGTAGGAAATGTGGAAGAGTAGTCTGTTCAGCCTGCTCACCGCATCGGATCACAATCCCCCGTCAGTACATCGTTCACCCGCCACAGGAGAACCTAAACATTGTCGATCTGGCCAGCGAAGACGATGACCACCCAATGTCCCGTTACGGCCCGTTTAGCAACCCAGCGCTGGGTGGAGGCGAAGGAGTACGCGTGTGCAATCCATGTGTACCCGACCCGAACTACAGCCCGCCGCCGCAGCATGGACAAATATCACCGTTTTCTCCCTTCTCGCCGTCGGCGCATTCACCTCATCTTCCACCTTCAACTCAAGTACCTCGCGGATCCAGGTCTTCACACAGATCTACCCAGAGCATCAGCGACAGCACACACACAGGAAGCCGTGGTCATGGCTCACGTTCAAGCGACGTTTTCACAGATCGGAGGACCAGCTATCATGGCGCTACCCGCGTGTCAGACTTGTGGCCGCCAGCTCAAGCGCCTCCCGCATACCATCATCGCAGTAGACCGCATTCACGCTCAATGCTAGGCTCCTCGGACCATACCCGACCTGACCCAAGCAACTTCCCCGAGCACAACATGCCCGGCTCCCGACATAGTTTCTTTGCAACTCGACCGCAACCACCATCCTCGCCGCAGCCGCAGCCCGCCCCGCGCCGGCAAATAGCGGAGGAAGACGAGTGTCCAGTCTGCGGAAACGAACTCCCTCCAAAGGGCCCTGACGGCGACGAAACTGCACGCACACAGCATGTAGAGGAATGCATAGCTATGTATTCAGGGTCTCCACCGCCGGCACCAATCGGTAACCCCACTGAGCAGACATCGACCAGCTTGCCCAGCCAGCGCACGCGCGGCATGAGCAGCGCGGCCGGCATCGGCGAGGGCTCGAGCAACCGGATGAGCCTCTCCATGCGAGGGCTCGTGCCGTACGTGGCGACGGAGAAGGACCGTGTGGACGAGGACGGTAACGAAGCCGAGTGTGTCATTTGCTTCGAGGAGTTTGAGGCAGGTGATAGGATGGCGAGGCTGGTGTGCTGGTGCAAGTTCCACGAGGTGAGTCCCTTCTTTTTGAACGGTAGCCAGCAGAGACTAACGAGGGCACAGGCATGCATACGAGAGTGGTGGGATAAGAAAGGGAGAGGCGCGTGTCCGACGCATCAGCTGCACTAGCATTGACACTGGCACGACGTTGGTATGACATGACATCTGCATCTGCATCGGTATCGACGGTGCGGACGTTGAGCTGCATGAGCATACGAAGATTTTGAGGGGAGCATTGGATGACGGTATCGAACCCGGCGCATTATCTTGTTTTTTGTCTTTTTGGTTGAGGGACTGGCGTTATGGATATATACCCCCATCCCTCTACCCCCCTGGGCTTGCCATATTGTGGCTACATGGGTTCTTCACTCATATAGACTGGTAAAGCGCGGACCCTCCTTTGGATAGGGCCAAGGCGCGTTTTAGTACTCAGTAGCTGGGCAATGCAATATGAGTACGCTCCACCTCATTTAGGCGCCTGTTGAATGTGTCTCTCTTTGCTCTTGTGACTCTGTGGTGCGGCTTGAGCTTCCGACTCCGCTGCGGTGTGGTGGCCCGGGACACGTACTCGTTGCCTCGCGGCGGGAGCGGCGCAGCGCTTGAGTGTGCGCTGGACAGCTTTTTCGTGACGGCCTTCTTGCGTGTGCCTTCTCCTGTGGGTGTTATACTAAGGACATCGGAGCGCTTGATGTCTCGACGTCCTACCTACCTGCTGCTTATGTTGTACTGTTTTGCAGTTTAAAAAAAAAATTTTTCACCTCGCACATCGCGGTTCATATAATACTGTAATATAATAGATAGGTATGCAAAAGTACGCAATGGTGCCGATAACGTTTGAGTGGAGAATAGGACATATACATGCATTCCCATAGTCCTGCTGCATGTCTACCATCTATACAACATTCTCTTCCTCGCCGTTAGCGGGATGGAAGCAAACGCTGCGATATCGATAGGGGTTGACGGTGAAGTGAGGGAGGCGGGAAAGCTTGGTTAAGCTACAGGGTCAGAGGAAACTGGTGGGTGTGTATCTTGGGTAATGGTGAGGAGTAGATAGATACAAGCGGTGGGATGCACATCAGGGCGAGGGAAAGGGAGAGAAGGGAGTCCGCTATGGAATTAGATCACTAAAGGCAGTTCTATAATGTACGCCTGCTGTACCAGCTACATGCACGACATGCGTATGTATAGTTCGCGAGACGGACTGGAGGGCGCGGTTTTGAGCGTCTGTTTCTATACCGAGCGGCTGTTGACTCGTCGCTATTGACTACGAGGGAAGATGGTCGAAGTTAAGGATAAATGCTACACAAGAGGGAGCACATGGTTCTGAAAGACATCAGCTAGTGTAACAGGTAGAATTCAGCTCTATAGGCTATCCAATGCGTACGCAAAGCACCTGCAAGATACGATTCTCGTCTACCATGCGGTGAGAGCGTCCTGGAGGGACTCGCACCCCCTTGCACGAGAACTGCTTAGTGCGGATATTTGTGCTCGTTATGTCTGACGAATAGAGGTAAGAGAAGTCTGATCGAGCACACATCGGTGATTGGTTCGGCACTTCTCCATGAAGCCGATCCATCCATCCCATTCCACCGCTTGTGGACACAAATCGAAATCCTACCATGGCCCTCTCCTACCACACACCATTCCCCTCTATCGTTGTGGCCTATCTTCAAAGGTACCCCTTCCAAATCATCCTCACCCCCTGCTACTGCAAAAATTGGTACTACCTCTCCCCCTACACCTTCAAAGGCACCCCTTCCAAATCATCCCCACCGCCTGCTACTGCAAAAATTGGTACTACCTCTCCCCCTACACCTTCAAAGGCACCCCTTCCAAATCATCCTCACTGCCTGCTACTGCAAAACTTGGTACTACCTCTCACCCTACCCGGCACGAGTAATATGCAGACAAAGAAACTATAAACCAATCTCCCGCCACGGCACAGGGAAGCTCATCCGCACCGCGCCCCTGGGACCACTAACACACAACTTGCATCAGCGTATAGTCAACTCCACCATCCTCGCGGTAGGGTCCACTAGATCTCGCCTCCATATCGACGGCCTGAGACTCCACAACGTTACCATCCGTATAAAGACAGCCCTGACGCGCAAACAGCCTTTATTGGTCGGGAGGTAATCAAGACATCGGAGCACAGTGGGTCGAATCCAGCTAAAAAGGTCGTAAGAGCCGGTCTTAGCCTACAGTTGCGTCCAAGTAGCGGTGTGGGCGCACGCTGTTTAAGTCTATAGAGGGAAGGCGTAATATTCAAGGGATAACACGCGATGGGCTAGCGATGCAATAACGCGGCTAAGGATTAGCTGCGCCGGGCCGCATGGTAGCGGAAGTTACCGCCTCGGTCGACGTTGACGGGGCTCCACTCTAAGTGCAGAATGAAAGTATTGGAGGCCTTGGTTGACATTTTCACGCTACGAATATCCGTGGTTTTTGAAGGTCGTTTAAGACGATACAGGATAAGCTAAGGCGGTGAGGGTAATCCGACGAACTTCCACACGAACTTCCACATGAACTTCGATCGTACAAGAATCGCGGATTGTGGTAATCAAATAAGATTACTGAAATTATGTTAGTACCGTCTAATCTGAGACATGATTCTACAAGTCCCCGCGAAGCCATAGGGGTGAGCGGAGGTCATGGGGAGCTGTGAATCATCACAGTCAACTTGCTTACGCGAAACGTGGGGTGCGAAAGAGCCGTTGATAGCGGCCATCTGTTTGCAGATTCCCTATGGATGTAGGAGCATCCTGATTGGTGTTGATCGGGTGTGTAGATTCCCGTGTTGGTAGTGGTCCACGCACGAAAAGAACCGTACGATGTTTCTGTGCATGGTAGCAGATTACCGGTCTAGTGGTATGCATGCTGTAGATCTTGATCTGTTTAGGCAACCGATCTGAGCATCGTGGATCTATCTTTGAATGGGGACCGAGTCTCGAGCATAGCAAGGCCAATAGGCTGGCTCGCTATATGACGCCACCCTGGCGGCTTCGTCCGGCGGCGCGGCGACCCCGCTGCTGGCGGTAGGTCGATTCGACTTTCGCTCAGTTGAATGTACCTCGTGGGTATGTAAATAGCAAAGGCTGGGATTGTCACGGTTCCAGATGCAATAAACTAAGATTCGACGTGACAGTGCCAATGAAGCCGGGAAAAGACCCTTGTTGGTTGCTGTCCTGGTGACTATGTTCTTCTTCACTGCTCGAGCGTCCGTCACTGCCGAAGGTTACAGTAGTAGGCACGAAGGCAGTCGAATGCTGTCCATCGGCTGGTCTAGATGTCATCGAGATGCAGTGGTGGCAGGTTTCACAATGGGTAAGCTGCGTCTGCCTGGCGATTAGTGGACACAGCCCATGGCTACATCGTTGATCATGGCCTTCTTCTACATAGAACCATCCATCGCCCTTGGATGATGATCAGTAGAAAAGCAAGAACATTATATGATGCTCGGGAGTGTTGATGAACCTGCGTGATCCCAAAGACTAGCAAAATTTTCGACGAAGCTGATACAGTGAAGCAAACGTCCTTTCGGAACAACAATGGCCTGCCGGTTGTCAAATGCAATGCAGCTCGCGTATCTGCTGCCACGGTACCGAAAAGCTACACCACACTATGCATCCTGGAAAGGCCAACGTAGCTGCATGAGGGTAGCCGCAACCTCATTTTGCTGATATTATTTGCCTGGTCGGGGTTCCGAAAGTGACCATGTACCCGCGCAGTGAAAGGCATTGTGTAACATCTTCGCTACCAAGGACCTATTTCCTTGTCGGGTCCAGGTCCTCTGGTGGTCCCGCCGAACACCTGTCACCCAATCCATCGGGAAGCACTTGATACGCGTGAGCAGTTACGGGTCGTCCCCTCTATTGGGGCGTCAAGGCTCGGGGCGGCATGGGCTAAGGGACGCTTGAGCTGCTTTCTAAAGCTCGTCTTAGCCTCTTCCGCCTGCCACGAGCGACCCCGTTGACAACATGAACCTGGCACCCAGCTCCGATGGAGACCCTAAATGCTACGCGTGTGGCTGCAATCCACGATCCGAGAGGTTAACTGCAGGGCCGATATGACAAACGGTGCGGATTGCATTTACGTACAAATCGTTGGACTTGACAGGCTTGGGGGAAACACGATGGCGGCGCTGCTGTTGGCGCATGCATCGATACGATGCGGTGGCGTGAGATGACCGCGTGGAAAAAGAGGTGTGGAGCAGGAGTTGAGTGGTGGAGAAACAGTGGATTGAGGTTGCTTTTTCCAATATTCGGATGCTGCTCGCTGATTATCGGTGCTGTGCAAAACCACTGTCCCGACCCACTCTAGACGCTTATGGTAATCGCTTCCCCGCTTCCATGGTCGTACACCTCATTTTGTATAGCTAACGATGCAACTAAGGAAAATATAGTAATTTTTTTTATTTTTTAAGTACTATAAGGTATACTAATTAATCTTAAGAGGCTTACTAAGTATAGATTTTAGCTCTTAATAGTGTAAGTAATTATTAATTATATAAAAGATAAGTAAAATAATTATAAAATTTATAGATCTTTTAAAGTTAACCCTAAAACTATATATAAATATTAATTTAATATAGAAGCGTTTAGTTAGGTATACTCTTTATAGTATATAAAAATTAGTTGCCTGCTATTACTGCAGTAGTGCTATAAAGACGTAATTTTAGAGCTCCTATAGGGCAAACCTATGGCGTATATCGATAAAATACAGGCCTTCTTATACGACGACTTCGACGTACAGGCATTAGTAGCCACTATTATAAAAACTTTTATTAGTATAAAGTAGAGTTAAAAAGCTATATTAAAAGCTACTAAAGAGCGCTATAAAGACCTTTATTAGGTATTCTAGGCGCGCTGCTAATAAATATATAAACTAGAGTAGGTTATCTGCCTTGACGAGAGCGCTTGTAATAAGAGAACCAGCGATAGAAAGTATGCCTAGTCGGCCGTAAACACGCCTGCCAACGTACAGTACTCTGCACGGTGCTTAGAGCGATAGAGCTTACTCCCTGCCATAGATGTGCATGGCTACGTTAACTATATAATATTTTAAGGCGTAATTAACGCAGAGCTTCTAAAAAAGTTTTTAGTAAATAAAGCATTTTCCTATTATAATTTATAGTTAGGAGATTAATTAGTTATAGTTCTTAATAATACCTCTATTTATAGGTTAGAAAGAATTATTATATTATACATTAATATAGGTATTATACCAAAATACTTATTACTATACTTACTAGATTTTAATTTAATTAATGTAATGAGGTAAGCGCCCCGCTTACTAAGCCAATACTATGTGACTTCCTCACCTGCACCAAAAGGTACGCACGAGAATACTTAAGCCAAGTATTACTCGTATAGTATAATATATATAGGATATGCTAGGGTCAGCCACTAGCGCTAGTGTTTGATCCTAGCCTAGCCGGAACCTCTATAAGCGGGAGAAGGCCACGTGTTCGACCGTGCCTACCTCGTTCCAATTAAGTAAACCTTTAAGGCGCTGAAAAACTAAATAAAAAAGTATTATAAATACGCTTAAAAAAGAATATAATAGCTATATAACTAACGTTGCTAAATTAATTACTATTATCTATTTTATAATAGCTATTAGAGTAAAAAAGTTATAAAAAGAAAGGCGTTAGTAGCGTTAATAAAATATAATATTTTAAGTAAGTTTTTATATTTTTATAAGTAATTTTATTATTAGGCAAGCGCGTACTTTGTTAAATTTTAATTAAAAAGTTAACTAAGTAGACTGTGCGCGGCCTATAAAAACTTTATACTAATAATACTAGCTCTTTTATTAAGTTACTTAACTTTTTTACGTAATCTATTACGCTATTTTTACTCTTAATTCTTTTTATATATGCTTATAGCGTCCTCGTCATTACTCTTTATAAGCCTATTATATTTAGATTGCCACTAAATTACTATTTTACGAAGGCGTGGGAGCAATAGCATTAGTAGCTTAAAATACTACTTTTATACTACGTATAGTACTCTCGCATTAAACAGGTCTATAAGTGTATTAAAGTTAAGCTGGTTATATTTAATAATATTAAAAAGAACTTTTTTAATTTTGTTTACTTTTTTAGCTATTACTTACTTTTTTTTACTAATTAAAAAAGTACTAAGTTTAATACGTGAGTTTTATTAAGTTTATATAAATTAAATTTTACTATATTAATATTAAAGAGCTTTTTAAAGTTATAATAGGCGCCTAATTAATTTACTACTAATTAATAATTTAAGTTTATACTAATTAACTTATAAAAAGTAAGCTAGTAATAATAACCTTTATAAAATTATCTATATTAAGCTTAGATTTAGTACTTTTTTTTAGTTAATTTTTATACTACCTTTTCCTTTATAGCTCTTTCTCTAGCTAGTAAAAGACTTAGGCATACGTTATTATATAGTTTATTAACTATATACCTGCCCTATATTATATCGCGTGCCTATGCCGCCACTATAGTACTACTTACTAGGTAGTAATTCTTAAACTAATTAGGTTGTCTAGGTGTACGTTTAACCTAGCACACGTACGAATAGTTATTATAGTAGGTATCCTAGCATCGTCATTTATCGCGGATCGCGACTATAGGGTCCTTACTAACAGTAGTATATACGAGGACCTCTAGCAGGTCGTGTAGCTAGTAATAAGTTATAGTAAGTCGCGACGGAGAGCTCTAAGAGGAGCTCTATAAGCTAAATACCCTTTATTACGTATTTAACTATTTTAGCTAGTTTCTAGCTCTACTAGTGTTAAATTAAAGTTAATATAAATTATTTTAATTATAAATTTTTTATTAACTTATACGCGTGCTTAATAACTTATTTAAAACTAATATAATTATTATATTTAAAAAACTATATAAGTCTTTATTACTTAGGTACCCGCGGTATATATATAAAT
This sequence comes from Bimuria novae-zelandiae CBS 107.79, assembly GCA_010015655.1. Lineage (NCBI taxonomy): Eukaryota > Fungi > Ascomycota > Dothideomycetes > Pleosporales > Didymosphaeriaceae > Bimuria > Bimuria novae-zelandiae. Next base: position 894,557 of record ML976659.1, read on the forward strand.
ACTATTAGACTTTTTACTACTATTTTTATAGGCGGAATTAACTATATAAGGTCTCTGATAATTTTATCTACCTACTACTACAGCTCTATATAAAAGTACGTACGTATCTTTATTTTAGTATTAAACTTAGTTTTAAATTCCTTTTTGCATAGGAATGCGTACTAATAGTAAATAATATATAGCTTAATTTTATATAGTTTTAGTAATTTAATAAATACGTCCCTATTACGCGTTTTACTAATTTTATTAATTTTTAGCTATATTAGCATCTTAACTTTATTTAAAATTAAGTTATTATTTAATACTTTTTTATTAAGTAATTACTTGCGTTTATTATTACCTTTATTACTAATAACTTTATTAAATACCTTCTTATTAGGTAATTACTTATTTTCTAGTAATATAGGCTTTTAGGCTAACTAAGGCTCCTTATCTTTAAGGTAATACTTATTAATATATATATTAACGCCGTCGTCGTCCTCTATAGGTCCCTACTCCTCTGTGGGTCCCTGCTCCTTTGTGGGCTTGTTTGTGCCTGCAAATCGTAGGACACGTAGAGGTACCCTTTATAGGTTAGTTTTACGCCTCCTTAAAGGGTTACAGCTAGCGTTAAACACCTTTAAAACCTTCTTATTTTAAGTACTTAGTATATTATACCTCTTAATAAGTTTATTTCCTCTATTATATTATCTTTTATACAAAATTAAAAGTGTACAGCGATGAAAGCGGGGAAGCGATTACCTAAAAAGCGTGCAGCCACTCGGAAACTCGCCCCAAGTGGGTCGGGACGGTGTTTTGCACAGAGTAATAACGAACCTGCTCTCTGGAACCGACGCCTTCACATGCAGAAGGTGCCACAAAACACCCAGGACCAGCGGAAGGTGCGAACGAACCAAAATCTATCCAGCTACTGAACAGGGGATATCCTCCATGCTATGCCGATATCTACCAATAATGCTCCCCTAATATACAAAATGAACAAGGAAGCGTCGGGTGCAAATGGACCCAGTGAGGGACATACACCCACCATGGGTCCAAAAGGGAATACGAGCGAGGTACAACACCTGACACGGCTTCCGATCAAATAAGAAAAGAAAACATACGTACAAAGAAGGATTTTCGTGGAAAAGCTCGAATGCGCGTTGCAGCCGTGTCGAGTCAGGTTGCTACTCGGTTCCACTGTTCCCTGGCCTACCTCCATCCTTCCATCGCATAAACTTCTGCCTGCGTACCTGCAGGTGCGGGCACAGGCTCATTACCGGTAGATGACAGGTGGAAGGGAAATGTGTGTTGCCACGTATTCATCTGAGCGTTCTGCTGTGTAAAGACAGGGATCGCCTGGCTTTGATGATGCATTTGCGAAAAAGTCAACGTCGGTTTTGAGACACGCGAGGATGGTGCCGCGGGTCGGGCCGCCCATGATGGATGTACGTTGGGGTTGCTGAAGGGCATGAATTGAGCCGGCGCTGATGCTGTTGCGTATTCCGACATTGTCTGCCACGGAGGGCGCAATGATTCGTATTGCGGTATCATTCGTTGATGGCCGGTTCCCGACTCTTTTTTCCAACTTCCCCTCACCCCGACTGACTGGGGTGGACCCGCGGGCTGATATCTCGTTGCATTCACATCCTGGATCTCCTGGAGATGAGTTGTGGCTTGCGCATTGGGTGCGATGGGAAGTGGAGGAGGCGAATGTAGCGACGGGAACGAGTGATGTCTCAAATGAGGCGGCGGGACTTGGTGAAAGCCCGCCGGTGTACCCCCCAAGCTGCGTTGGTGATACTGTTGTTCTTGCAGTACAGTGGTAGACGCGGGAGGCCAAGCTGTCAGACCCTGTGGCTGAAGATCGTGTGAGGGCGCTGTCGGAAACGTCGCATATCGTACTGGTGCCGACCTTGGAGATCCTGGTGCGTCCTGCCTCTGTTCCGAAGATCGAGTGTCTCCAAAATCATCCTCATTTTGCGACCGGTACTTTGGTTCCTCCGCTTGCACCCCTTTGGCCTGCCTCTGTTTCTCTTCTTCCTTGACTTGCGTGTGCGGTGAAGTTGCGCCTTCCACAAAACCTCGACCCATGCTCCATGTCAACGGCGCAAACGCCTCCGGAACGAAGGACTGCAGGCCTGGATCTTCAAGCAGAAGCATGCCTGTGTTACCCATTACCGTATCGTGCGAGACTCCAAAGCCCTGTCGAGCCTCACTTCTAGCCGTGCCCTGCATATCGCCATCACACCCTGAAACCCTACGCCTTGTCGATGCGGAAGGGTGCCTTGTGTCGTCCGTATCGGGTGCGCGATTCATTCGTCGAAGTTCAGCCAGGCCCCAGCTCACCCTCTCTACCGCAATGCTGGCGAGGTCATGCACTCCGTTCTTCTCGAGCTGCTGGAATACGACATAAGCCCTCTCCACTTTATCGATGCGGCTAAGTTCTCCCGTTTCCATAGCATCCAGTAACAGTATCATGCACGAGTTGAATGCTTGCTGTCCCATTGTCCAAGTGATCTGCGCAGCCGGAACGCGAAAGTGGAAGAAGAGGAATGCTGTCAGAAGATCTTGGGAGGACGACAGGACCAAGGCACGACCTCTCAGCGAGGCTTTCGGTGAATCTGGTGGCGAAGAGTAATCTGGCGGGGGTGCGTGGATAAGGAGAAAATTTGACGGTTCAGGTTGCATGGGCGGGATTTTCTGTTGGGGGAGAAGAGGTGTCAATTGTTTTTCGATGCGTTGGCGATTCAGCAGTATGAGGTATGTATGAGTTTTGCAGTAGAATACTATGCGCGTAAGCATTTTATGCAGGGTGCGGTAGACAGAGCGAAGGGAGGACAAACCAGCTGCCATGGTCCCGAGCGGCCATTCTGGTATCTCCTTGTTCTTCTCCAGCCATGACTCGTCGAATTGGAGCATCTCGGGCATCGTGTCAAGCAGGTTCTTCAGTAAATCTGTAAACTCGTCGATCTTGCTATTAGTAAGTCGATCGCTACTCAAAATTTGTCTTGCCAGCAGCGTAAACTGGTTGACAAAGTCCCCAAATCGTAGCATCTGCGGATTTGTCGTAAGTTCGTGCGGTGGCGGACAATCGCCGATACCACTGATGCCGAGCGGTCTGCCCAGAGTCATAGAATATTCCTGGTCCATATGCAGCATCCACCACCATAACGTCTGCCGGATCGAGCACTCCCTTTGCGTCGGCGGAGCTGGGTCAAGATACTTGGGATGACGATGCAACCCAATCGAGTGGGCAAGGCGAATAGCAGTTCCAAATAATGTCCATGCATCCAGAAAGCGGCCACTGTTGGTGAGAAATGGACCGATCATTATCAGAGTCTGTATGCCGAGCAACGTGGGTTTGTGCATGAATGAAGCCATACGCAGCGCTTGCATGGCCGCTGCGACTAAAGCCATTTTAGATGGTTAGATTGAAGGTTTGGTGAGAACACTGACTGTAGACATTCCCTCTCTGCAATTCTGCTTTCATGGTTTCAGCTTTCCATTGACCCCCGCTCCTATCCCATGCGGAGTATTGCGAGCCCAGAGCCAGCGCGGCAAACAGAAGACCAAGCATGTCGGGACACATTTGCGCATTCTTTCTTGGGTCAGAAAGAAAACGTTCGACCTCATCCCGCGTTATTTCCATTGGCACATGAGGAAATGCACACAGATGGACTCGCTTCTCAAAGAAACCGAGATAGTCCAGTAGCTCTTCTGTCGTAGGAAGGCAATCGAGAAGCTGCGAAATGCACTCCTCGGGCATTGGCTTAAAAAGGGTCGGAAACGGATGAGGCGGTGGACATTTGGAGGTGTACATGTCAGGTCCGCGAGGCATGAGATGCGCAAGAGACTGTGATGATCCTGGAGCAAGGTGGATACTGGCGAACTGCTCCGCTTGTTAGGTAGTGTTTTGCGCCTACTGCTTTGCACCTACATCTGTTACGACACTGGCAAGTCCCGGGCTACCAAAATAAATACTATCGGACCATTCGGAACCCTGGAAGCGTTTTTGCCTCACTGCGCGACGTCTTTGCGACATAGCTGTAGGCCGTTCCCCCAATTGCGAGTCTGGCGAAACGGCCTGATCGGAGTCATTGTCATCAATTGGAACCTGGGACGCGCGCAATCGTTCCTTCAGGCGAAGATTCTCGGCACGCAACTTTCGGAGTTCATAGGATTGCTGAATAGGCGCATAGTCACCGCCATCTGCAACGAAATGGCATTCTTTGGGTGCTCCTCGGGCGCAGCATGCCGAACACGGCTTTGTTCTGTCGCACTGTGCGATGTGAGTAAACGAATGATGGGCAATCGGTAGGCCTACCTACCTTTACCTTCCTTTCGCGGCACTTTGTGCAGGATAGCAGCTGGCGAGGCTGTTGGGCCGGTGGCCTTCTCCTGGTTCCATCAGAAAGCGCCGACGATCGATCTAGATGGCCATGAGGATTCTCGGTAGAACCGGATGTCCTAGGATGGCTGAACACATGTGCAGATTCACTCATACTGAGTAAGACCGACACACAGCGCGAACCAGAACATGAAAAGAAGTGACCTTGGGGCAATGCTAAGTGATGCAGATTTGGTCTTTCGGAGAAGTACGGCTGTAATAGAGGAGAGAGATATATAACGCTATTACCAGGGGAGGAAACAGTGGAAACAATCTGGTCCAGCGGACGGTACAGACCCCACAGAAAGATACTTACCCCAAAGGGACGCCGACGAGAAACTTACATGAAGGAAAAGCCAAGATCAAAATTGCATCTTTGAAGCCTCATTATCTAGCGAGTACTTTCAATTGGAGGAGAATGCGCCCCGAGACGTAAAGGGCGATGGCTCACCGAGGTTTCGCATTGCCCTAATGGTCATGGTGCGTCGAGGCTGCGGGCTAATCTGTTCACAGATTTCATGATCGCGTCACACAAGCTTATCGCCAAGTGGTGGAACCGCAGGGAAAGCGGCATGTACACCCGCAGACCAGGTTGGTACAGTAAAGACGCATGATACAGATCTCACCCTTACCAGTTAAGCGGGCCGATCCTGGGCTTTCCGCCATGCGGTATGTGCCAAACCGTCAGGTCCTCTGCCTCGTTTTACGGTTGCTGAAGCCTTGCTTTTTCCATCGCTTTAGAGACTCAAGCCGGTGGCCAGATGCCCAAGTGGAGGACGCGGGTGTGCCTTTAGTTTGCTCCTCAGTTGTGTCATTGTGGCCTCGGCCCACGTTGAACGCTTATCCTTCCAGAAGGCTACATATGACTGTACTTGAACTCGGCTACCGTATGTTCATTGTCCATAGCCTGAAGCACCATCAAGATTCTGTCGTCACCCTAACTTCGAGTTCGGAAGAGTCGATTCAAAGGTAAGTTCCGGTGATGCGCGCGTGCAATTGGGGTGTCGTAACACCAAACGCCGCATTACCGTTCCCGTGATAATGACTACCCTTCATTATCGAAGCCAGGGAATTTGTCAGAGAATCGTTCGCAAGCCATCAAAGCACCAACGACGCCCTGCCGTTTTAAAGTCACACAGTGCGCATATACTTTGGGAAAAGTCTGAGATTTGAAGCAGCGACACTACCCCAGAGGACAATTCGTTTTTATGTTCATGCTGCCAGTTCGATTGACGTCTCTATTCAAAATTATATGCCGCGGTCTCCAGAGTGCTTCGAGGTTATACTGACTCCTCTCGATGGATCAGTCGGACGGGTTCAAACCAAATTCTAGAGTGATACGCATCGACATGGTGGATCTTCGCTTCCCAACGATCGCCTGTTCTATATTCCATTCCTGGGAAATCGAGGATAAAACCCCTCGTGTCAAATCCCTCAAGAGTGCATCTCGACCTGCCGTCATTGGTTGCTAGATGGATTTCCACTTCAAAGGCCTCTGGCAGCGGAGCCTCTTGGTAGTGGAAGGCTCGCATGAACGCCTGTGCGGACCAAAACGCATCTGAAGCAACCGTGGTCGCTCGTATCATTTGCTCCCGGGGGGAAAGCGTGATGATCGATTCCTGCATTTGGCGTTGAGAAAAAGGTAAGATTGGGCGCGGCGATTCGTCTATTATTTTGGCATTTAGCTTCTGACCTGTGCGTGCCTCGTATCGTAAGGCAGCTTCAATCTGCCAATGAGTGATCATGTCACTAAATCGTCTCAATGGGCTAGTGGCCTTGAGGTACGCTTTGGCGCCGATGATGTTATGCGGGAGAGGTGATGAATGCGCTATTGCTCTGCCCAACGCAGCCAGGTACTGTTGTTGAACAGTTCGGGATACGCCGCCAGGCCTCTCGAGGGCTGGAAGAAGAATCTTTTCGCGAAACTGAACCAAAGAGAGGGGCGAGATGGGAGACTCCACAGTGCCTCTGAACATGACGGGAATATTTCGCTCGGCACACCAAGACCCTGCCGTGCGGCACGCGAGAAGCATCATCTCTTCGACGATGTTGCTGGAATCGATGTTTTCGGCCATAAACCCGGTGTCTCCAGAAGATCGACTGCTGCCACCACGTACCTCAATGATTGGATCGCCGACCATTCGACGCGCTCTTTCAAGTGATGGTGGTTTCCAGTTTAGCCCTGCCATGTGAGGTTTCTCGTAAACACTAACAGATCCTACGGTGGTGTAACCAAATCTAACAGCACCAGCAGCTTTGCGGCCCTTCCAGAGAGATTGAGCTGCTGCGTACATGTCACGGAGATTTTGGAGTTGCTCGGCCGTCAATCGGGGTAGAGGGCGAACGGTTTTCTCGGTGGGAAGTTCACCGCCAACGACCAGTTGTTTGCCTTGTCTTCCTCCAAATTCGTCGTCCAGATACTTTGCCAGCTCAGTTGGAGTGATACTGACAACCTTTCGTATGACACCATGCTGGATCTTGCTTTCAAGCATGTTTCCTGCATCGTCTATTCGTGTGCTAAACGTAATGACAGGTCGGTTGTTGTCCAAACTGAAGTAATTCTGTGACGCCCACGAAGGTATCATGGCGAATGATCTTTCAGGAGTGTATACGGTCTCTGTCATGTGTGCAGCAAGGCCGGACAAAACGTGCGTCTTATCGAAGAAGGCCGTTGGATTAGCCACATGAACGTGTATCCAGTATTCGGACGGTTTGCTTGGTACTCTCTCAATGGAAACACCATCGTCAATTTCTTTGGCATCCGCAGCGTCGATGCAGAAAACCGTAAGCAAACCCCAATCACGACGCAAGTCGGCCATGGCATCCCGGAAATCTGGACTCTTTCTTGTTAATTCGGCTTTTGTGCTCAAGAGCTCGAGATTGCGAGAAAGGCGGACAGTTGGCAACATCAGATTCTCGTTATAAAGGGCACGATTTTCGAAAGGCGTAATGACACCAACCTCTTGTAACAGTAGATATCCTGAAGACTTGCCGGCCGGGTTCAGGATATCTCCTTCCTGCGACCAACTCATATCGTGGTAGCAGCCAGTAGCATGGAGAATCGATGCACAGGCCGAGTGAAGATGGTCGATGTTGGCAAACTGGTCGTTGAGTACCCATGCTTGCAAAAAGTTAATGATTTGTTGATCCGTCTTGCTGAAGTCCTCGCCCCAGACGGTGTCCCTGATACCCTGAGAAGGTTGCGTAGATGCGCCTTGAGACTGATCGGGCCCTGTAAATCCAGGACGTGGTTGGCGACGATTCCGACTTTGCGCAATAAGGCGCCTCGCCTTGTCTACAAAATCCAACACATATCTGGCACCGACGCTAGGTCTTCGCTGTGTATCAGAGCCAGAATTGGCGAGCGCAGCTTCGTATTCCCTATACTCTCGGACCCATTCCTGTACTGTTTCTACGAGTTCGACATCATTCTTTGGTCTGATGGCAAAGACGTTTGTTAAACGTTGACTACGTGCATCAGCACGGAACCGATACTCGTTGTGCGTGAGCGCTTTTCGGACGGCCAACAATGCAGGAGGAGAAGGCAACCAAGTCGGGTCGCTCTTCGCGAGGAGCGTCTTCGCAATCTGCGATAGTGTCATCATTCGAGTGCGGGTAGTGTCGGCAAGAGTGGAGTAAGCCGTATCCAATATGGGCGCATTCGTTCTGTATATGCGCTCCGAATCTTCGGTTAGTTTGTGCAGCATATCTCGAACAGGAGCACCTAAGTCGCGTGGAACCTGAGCACTGTTTTTGGATTCGAGACCATCAAGCTTGGTAGGTAGGTAAGGAACCAGAGGCTGCAATAAGGCAGGATCAATTGCGCCGGGCACGGCAAAGGATATACGGTTCAAATTAGAGTGGGTCCATCGTCCGTTGACAGAGTAGAACTGGCTGATAAGCCCGAGTTGCTGCACAAACACAGCCAAAACTGGTTCACGTCCTGCCCGAGATAGTTCGACAACGTCTCCTGGCTTCAAAAAGAGCCCGATGGTGACCAGCTCTTCGCCTTCGTCCTCTTCGTCCCGCGTCTGTTCCGTTCCGTGCTCGAGGTTCTCGTCTGCCTTGCTCGCGAAGTTAAGTTTGGCGACATTGTTCTGAATACCGCTATGAGCCGGATGATTCTCGAAAGCACTCAGTGTCTCCTCATCTGGTCCGCCAAATTTCTCGTTCCACATTTGGAGATGCTGCCGCGTGGTGAGTTTCTGCCGCGAGGGGTTCAGCAGTGCCGGGTCGAAGGCAGGCGCGATGGAGGACGCCGTTTCAGTTTGCGATACCTTGCATGATCAGTTAGAGGTCTTCATCATGAAGATGATTGGCGACACATACGGATCTGGTGGCGTGAAGCGCGCGTCGCGGCAGGCTGGAAACGACACCTGGGACAATTCCATCTTTGCGCGAGGTTCTCTGTGGAAATCGCCGTTTTTGATTGGCAAGTCGCCATCGGCATTGCCAGCAGATATTTGATGATGGCGTTGAACGCAACATGGTGGGATTTGAGTGAGGTGAATGTCGACTTCTTCTGATCTCAAAAAGTCGGGGAGGCGCGACCAAGGCCCAAGCGTCGCCGCACTTCTTCCGCGAACTCACCATGTTCCGACGCTCCCCGCTCTTCTTCCTCCTACATCCACACCACGAAAAAGGTTCGTACTTAGCGTCTTTCTTATACGTGTAACAATATCTATGTGATGATTTTCAAATTATAGCATGTATTATCCGACTAGCGTTCTGCGTTAGAAGGTGGAGCAAAAAAATTTCTGACATATTTTTCACTTGTTGGACACATCTCTCATGCGGAAGTGCAGTGCTTACAGACGACAGTGAATAGAAATAGCGACATGGCACCAGTGAAGGCACCTGCGGGCCACTTCTCGATCCTGTACTTTGCTGCCGCATCCACGTACACAACGAAGACCAACGAGCATCTTCCTGCACCGTTAGAAGCTCGCGACTTGTTTTCGAAGCTTGAAGACAGGTATCCCGGCATCAAGGACAAGGTGCTGAGTAGCTGCGCGATAACGGTCAACCTTGCCTACATCGATCTCGATGGAGACGACGCGCCGGATCTTGGGTTGGTAATCAAAGAGGGGGACGAGGTGGCTATCATCCCGCCTGTCAGCTCAGGGTGAAGCCAGTACGTATGTGGGAAGATCATTTGTTGTTATGTTCTTGCAGCGCTCGACGTGTGAGATGGCCGAGGTTGAGCATACTGGGAGTAGGCAGAGAATGTCGCTGCCGGTCCGATGTCAAAGCACAATGTGCAGGAAGCTAGATGGCCTCACGCCTGGCTGAGCGACGTCTCAACCTAGAGAGTCGCATTTAGGAAGACGTATCTATCAAGGAAGCCGTGTCTGGGAAGACGTCTCAATTTAGGAAGCCGCGTTGGAGGGCGGCGCACCTGCCGGGTCCGTGGTAACGTCGGAGCCTGGAGTCAGCGAGTGGTCCACATATAGCAACATGCACCAATAAATCAAACCATGACCGACGAGTGGACAGCAATCTGTATTGTATGCGTGATACAGCCAAAACTGCTGTCACCCGCTCCTCCCTCACAAAGGCAGCCTTCCTCGGAGCAGTCTTGGCGATGCGCTTAGTCAATCCTTGCTGGCGACGGTTGCAACACACTCCGATGCGCCGACAGACGCTGCCAAAATAACCATGGACTCGTCTGCGATAGATCCGCGGCTTTCGCAACAATTCAGCTCCCTCCCGCCGCGCTCTTCTGCGCCGCCGCAGTCATACAGGGCCGGGCCCCCGCAGCCATTGCCCAACAGCGCAACACCCTACTACCTACCAAACCCAAACAACGCCATCGACCCGGCGCTCGAGCAGACGTCACCGACGGGCCCAGAGCACGAGTCGCACGACGAGGACGACCACGACGACGGCGAGCTCGACGGCGCCCACGGCACGCCCGGCTCAGCCAAGTCGCCCCACGACGCGAAGCGCCCGCGCGCCTGCGATTCCTGTCGCGGGCTCAAGGTGCGATGCGACCAGGAGCGGCCGGACCAGCCATGCAAGCGATGCGCGAAAGCCAACCGCGCATGCATCACCACGCCGCCGACGCGGAAGCGCCAGAAGAAGGCCGACAGCCGCGTGGCCGAGCTGGAGCGCAAGATTGATGCTTTGACAGCCACTCTCCACGCCCAGAAGGGCGCTCCCGACCCGCGGTACCCCGGGATCCCGCAGTATGAACCTGCGCCTGGCCCGTACGCGCAGCCTGAGGGAGTCTATCGGGTTGGCAGCATAGCACACGACTGGTCCAACGCGCCGTCGGGGCAGGAGCGATACCCAGACATCCCACCGGGCTATAGCCCTGCTCAGAGCATGCCACGCGGGCCGGACCCCAAGCGTAGAAGGTTGGGTGATGGAAGCAGCAGTCACTCTACCGTAAGTTGTGGCTTCCGGCTTTGCAACCGATGCTAACATGGTCAGACCATCCCCGGGGACATGGACGCAGTGCACCGTGATCTGATCGAGCATCACGATACGAAGAGCACGGGAAGAAAAGGCACGCTCCAAGACCACTCCAACATAAGTACGCTCATCGACAGCCTCATGACCCCCGACATCGCCGACCGCATCTTCCAGCGATACGTGAACGACATATGTCCGCATTTCCCCGCGGTGCCTTTCCCACCGGGCACCACCGCACGAGAGACGCGCGAGAAGAAGCCATTGCTCTTCCTCTCCATCTTGGCGGGCTCGTCTCACGGAGCTACAGAACAAATGGTTTCCCAGGACGTCCAGCGCGAACTGACAAAGATGCTCAAGGATCAATTCGCCGATATCATCTGGCGCAATGGCGAGAAATCGCTCGAAGTTGTGCAAGCGCTGCAAGTAGGAGTCTTGTGGTACCGCCCGCCGCTTCATTACGAACAGCACAACTTCTACATGATGGTCAACTGTGCGGCAGTCATGGCGCTTGATTTAGGTCTCGGCAGACGAAACACCCCAACTGTCATGAAGCTAGCCGTGGGGCCATTCAAGCGATGCCAGCCTAATACCAGCAGCATCGAGTCGCGCAGGACGTTCCTCGTATGCTACTATCTCTGCATGAGCATCACCATGGTGCTCCGGAGACCAATTCTGTTACGATGGACCAGGTACATGGAAGAAAGCGTAAAGCTTCTTGAAACGTCGCCCGAGGCACTCCCCTCCGACAAGATCCTCTGCCAACATGTGAAAATGGCGCACATCGGCGAAAGCATCTCCGTGCAATTCTGCATGGATGACCCGTCCGTGGAGGTGGCGATATCGGAGCCGAAAGTCATCTACGCTTTGAAGATATTCGAGAATGAACTTCAACAACTCAAGGACGAGAATGCTTCTCTATTTAAAGAGGTCGATCGTAAGTGGTGCGAAGATTCGGACTGGGAACCCGACTAAATTGCCACAGCTGCCTTACGTCTCGGTGAATATGTTGCAAACTTGTACATGCACGAGATTGCGCTACATCACAATCAGAGCCCGGCCGACTTCCAGCCGCCTTTCCCCCATGAAACCTTTGCTTCTGGTGTGACCAACAAAGAAGCCGTAGGCCCTGCTCACATAGGTGCCCTTGGCGAGTGTTTGACAGCTACTCACGGCATTCTCGACACTATACTCAGCGTGCCGCTTGACACGCTACTCACACTACCGGTCATCTTTTGTAAGTAGCTTTACCAACGTGTAATGGCATTGAGCTAACGTTTACTGGCCAGGCGTGAGGGCAGTCTACGCAATTGTTTGCTTAATGAAGATGTGGGTTTCAGTGACGACTTCTGGGGAAGTTGGCTCTTTCATCAATAAGGATCATCTTCAAATCGAGACCTATACGGAGCGTTTGGTCACCATGTTCAATGCTATAGTATCCCGCGATGCGCAGTCTCCACACGGCAAGTTTTATTTTGTGGCCAAACGTTTGCAAGAGCGCTTCGCACACATTAAAGAGGGGGCGTCCAAGGCCGAGCAATCGTCGGACGGGAACGAGGATTCGCGCTCCTCAACCGTCAAATCCACGTCAAAGCCACGTTCGCGGCAATCGTCGCAGAATCAGACACCTCTCCATCTACTTTCTGAGGTTGCAATGGGAAGCAGCAACACGGCCTCTGAGCAGACGTCACAACCACAATCACAGACTCAAATGCAGCAGACACAAGCGCCTCCCCAAGCGGCGATGCAAGGCTGGTATCCAAACCTACCTAGTCAACAACTCGCGCCAGACTTGATGGGCATGCCGCACGGCAACTTCGATCCGAATTTCGACTTCACTCAGTTCGACCTGAGTACTGGCTCAGATGCCGATCTGAGCGCATTGTTCATCCCTGACAGCATGATGTGGAATTTTCCGCCTGATATGGGCATGCAAGGCTACAGCGGATTTTAAAGCAGCTGCGGCCTGGATGTATGATTATAAATGCTGTTATGAGCTTATGATTCGTTAAACGCAGATGTCGTGTTATATAGGAGCAGAGGGCATTTGCATTACTACTAATAATTCACTTCGCACGATGAAAATGCTGGCTTGAATTAAACCCTCGCCTGTCATACTAAAATGCTTGTTTGGCACTGATTGTCAGGGACGTGGAAAGAGTCGTACTCGCTGTTTCTCGGGACAGCTAAGATCAGCTGTTGCTCGGTCCTTTGCCATTCTTTACTCATTACTGGGACATCGACGTCGTCACTGCATGTGTTATCTTCCCGTTGCCCACGGAATTATTCCGCTGAGGTTTCTGTGCTTACCAACGACCTGGACAGATCATGCGACACACTGCAACTGAGAAACGCGATAATGATAGCAATAGAAGGGCGGACCGGAACAATGCACTAATACCGCTAACTTACTTATCACCACATACGCATTCGTGTAAAAATTGTAGACAGTCGCGTCTCACCACGTGCGTCATACCCTAGCCCGGAGCTAATCGGGGCAAGGCTGTTTCTCACAACCTACGGCCGGTCGTCCACAGGCCGTCGTATCGGAACATATCTAAGTGACGATCAGAGCGCCACCTCTAGCTATTAACATGTTCCAGGCAAATGGTAGGGCGTACCACAGGGTCAGCGCGAGGTGGTGGCTGCGGCCGCCGGAGTAGAAGTTCAAAGCGGAGGCGTGATGCTTATCTCTCGTCCGGCCTGGGTGGAGAGCTAATTATCGAGCACGAAAGGAGTGGGTGTCATACTGGATTGCGAAAGAGGTATATATAAGAGGAGGACAGGTAGTACGAGTGGGTCTGCATTGCTCTCCCTCATTGAGATCATCTACTCCGTTTGAGTTGTTCGTTCGATTGGACATCCTCCCTCCCAGAGACAGACTCGGCGAAAACATCAGGTTCCCAGGATTCTCAACGCACTGTGTTTGATTGGATTCTACCATGGCCACTCAATATCCCCTCGCTGGCCAAACCGCCCTCATTACTGGTGCCTCGCAAGGCATTGGCGCGGCCAACGCCATCCACCTCGCCTCACTCGGCGCAAAGGTCGTCATCAACTACTCCTCCAACGCGGCGCCCGCCGAAGCTCTCGTCAAAGAGATTGGCACTGACAAGGCCATCGCTATCAAAGCTAATGCAGGCGACGTTCAGGACATCGAGCGCCTTATTTCAGAAACGCTGGCCTGGGGCGGCGGCAAGATCGATATCTTGATCCCAAATGCAGCGGAGGGCGCGCTGACGTGCAGCCTGGAGAATACAACTGAGGCGGACTTTGATAGGGTTGTCGGGTTGAACATCAAGGGGCCGTTCTTTTTGGTGCAGGTGAGTTTCAGACAGCCTCAACAGAGGAACCAACCTCTCAGGTACAAAGTAGATGCAGTCAGCCACTGTATTGCTCGTCCAGAGGTAACAAACAAGACCAAGACATCTCTAAATAAAACCGTCTTACCCAATCTTGTACTTTCACGATCGGGGAAGCGTGCCGCATTGGTAATTACTAACTTTGGAAATAGAAAGCAGCACCGCATATGCCTCCCGGGTCGCATCTCCTCCTCGTGTCCACCTCCCTGACCGGCGTCACACAGATTACGGCAAACTACCTTCTCTATGTCGCGACGAAGGGCGCTATCGAGCAGATGACGCGCGTGCTGGCGAAAGATCTGGGTCGTAAGGGGATTCTTGTGAATGCGATTGCGCCGGGACCGACCGCGACAGCGCTGTTTAAGAAGGGAAAGAGTGAGGAGTTGATCAAGACGATCTCCAGCTGGAATCCGTTCAATCGTTTGGGCGAGCCGGAGGAGATCGCACAAGCGGTGGGGTGGCTGGTGGGAAGTGGGAATACATGGGTTACGGGGCAGACTGTTAGGGCGAATGGCGGGATGGCAGTGTAGTTGGTCTTAGGAAGAAGGCGACATGGCTCTCGCATTAAGGTAGAGGTAGGCCATAAAGGCCAGATTATAACGCTAGAAAAGGTAATAAGTACCCCTAGGATAGATAATACAATGGCTAAGCTTTAATTACGAAGGTAGCGGATTCCAGCCAGCATTCAGCTTTACGTGAGAGCAAGGGACGAGTAAGTCTCACCTACGGTATGTATAGGGTATTACAAGGAGCATGTATTGCTTCGCCCAGTTATCCAGAGATTTTGCAGCTTCCTTAATAGGAGGAACACCGCCCTAGCAAAAGTAGTATACAAATACAGCCAACCCCGACCCTGAACGCCATCCCAACCCCACCAACGCGTTCCCTCTTTCCTACTTCAACACCAACCCCTTCAACTTCCCCGCCAACCCCCCGGACGACGTCTTCGCCACCTCCTCTATCAGCACCTCCCTCACCGTCTCCAAAAACCTCTCCGCAAACGCATCCTCCCAGAAACTCTCGTTATAGCAGCAGCTCCACACCATCTGGTCCTCCCAGATCCAATTATGCACCATCATCCTGCGAGTCAGGGTTTCCCCGCCGAGCCAAAAGTCCCGCACGCGCACCACGCCCTTGACCTGCTTAGTCAGCTGGTCGTCAATGACGCCGAGCGGGCCGAGGCGCGGCTGCGCCATCCCGTCTGCGGACGCGGTGCCCTTGCCGTTGGCGTACATGCTAGCCGCGAGCTTCTCGTGGAAGCATGCTATGCTCTCGAGGTACGGCGCGTACCCCGTCGCGTACACGGGCGCGAGCTGTTTATAGTATGACCGCAGGTCCGTGTCGGGGGATACGTCGACTTCGGCGGTGATCAGGCTGGTGCAGCAGGTGGGCGCGTTTTTCGTCTTGCTGGATTTCGGGATCAAATAGCGCAGGTCGCAGTGGAAGGAGGCCATGAAGCTTTGGGTCTGCGTGGGCGGCACGAGCCGGGCGACGGCTGCGATGAGGGCGGCGTGCATGGCGGCGGATTGGTCCATGGAAGACGCTTTTGCGCCTTTGAGGATGGACTTTGTCTCGGATTCGGAGAGTTTTAGGACGCGCCGGCGGGAGGCGCCGGGGAGGTTTGATGTTGCGTGGGAGGGGAGCTCGATGAGGGGATTTCGAGGCTTTAGAGAGGCGAGACTAAAGGTAGGAAGTTAGCTGAAGTGACCTTTCAGTTTGAGGGTATTGTGTAAGGCAGCGGAGCAATGGGTATCGCTGACAAATTCTTGAG
The DNA here is from genome assembly GCA_010015655.1 of Bimuria novae-zelandiae CBS 107.79. Lineage (NCBI taxonomy): Eukaryota > Fungi > Ascomycota > Dothideomycetes > Pleosporales > Didymosphaeriaceae > Bimuria > Bimuria novae-zelandiae. The sequence goes on from ML976659.1 coordinate 910,473, forward strand.
GGCAATTTTCTGACTTTCAGATCTAGATGTCAATCTCTTAATGGACCAAGACGTACCGTTTTAATGCTGCTTTTTCAATCTCCGGTGTGTACTTGGAAGGTATATTGAGAGCATCGTCGATGCTGGGAGACAGTTTGTGCGCACAATTGCCAAATATGAGGACTGGCTCAGGATTCGCCAACGATTTGATGAGATAGTTGAGGATAAAGATGGCGCCCCGAGCATCGAGCCGATAATGTGGTGAGTAGATGAGTATCTCTGACGTATCCGGCAGGTAGTAACACATCATCTGTTCGTTCCTGGGAAGGTGACCGAAAAGTTCGTCGACGGTGGTGTTGTGCTCGACAACAAACGTAGCTGACACCCATAGTTGCACCTGCTCGGGGTTTCCAATCCGGTACATGTATGTGCCATTATATGGGAATGCTGCAACTTCCGGATAGTTGTATCGAACTTGTTTCCAAGCTGACTTTAAAGCTCGTATTGGGTCACCGAGCTTGGGGTCGAATTCGACTTTAGCAACGGCGCTTTTGGCCCAGTTGTCCTTGTCGAGCGCTTTATCAACATTCCGGTTCAGCAGGTTGATCTTCTCTAGGCAAGATTGAGGGCGCTCCCATCGGCCCGGGCGAGTTTCCTTCCTGTCCACACACGTACGAGGTCAGTAAAGCTATTCGTGTTCTATATTGTAATCAAGGTGCGGGCCCTACCTACCATGTTAGAGGCATCTTCTCGAATTTGATGCAGAAGTCGTACGACAAGTGCCTGAGCAGGTGAGAGGTGATCTGAGGTGAATCGGTTCCTTCATCTTCTAAGGTCGGAACTGTTTCTTTATTCGAGCGTGTTAGTGTACTAGGACGCATGCCCCGGATAAAAGCGCGGTCTAGACTAGTAGCGTGTTGGAAGAAGGTTCACACAGTGCATTGAGGCTGTGCCGTAGGCTCAAACGACACATTAGTCGCGCAGTCCCTTCCTGGATCTGGTTTGAGGGGACAGATTGTCGAGATGTCAAGTGCATGCACGAAATCCTTTAGGAATGCACATCAGTCAATCATGGTGTGGAGTGAATATAGCGTCCGGAACGTCCAAGGATTGCAGGGCCTACTGCACGAAAGCGAGCTTAGCCAGCAGCGCATTTTCTACGAAAACCCGCTAGGCGTCGGCATCGTAAAAGCTTGCTGACGTCCTGCTAAATTTACAAGGGGGTAAGTTCAAGAAAGGCGTCAATCACGTGCTGCAGGGATTCCTGCAAGGGTTGCAACATGAAAATCGTAGCATCTTAATTCCATCGAAATTGTCGACAAATACACCAAAATAAGGTGTTCTGATTATGCTGTAAAGTTGTTCTGGCCACCTGCTTGCTCACAGAGCTCTGCAACGCGTATAAAGTAGGTAGGATGAAGCTTTTTAGCCATATATTGCCGGAGATCCCTATCATTCTGCCACACTTGACGTACGTACTCCTCAGCAGCCTTTTTGGCAGCCTTAAAAGTTGAGTCGCACTCGTAACTCCCTAGGAAATCTTCTAGACGCCTAAAATAGCGCTTAATTAGGTGTAAATCGGGAGAATTAGGAGGGTGAGGGCTAAACTTGATTCCTAAGGCCTTGATTTCTGGCTGGTAGTAACGTAGACCTAGTGCGTGTAGGCGTACGTTGCCTTGAATTAAATAGATGATTGCCCCTGGGTTATTGTCGCGTATAGCGCAGTAATAGGGGAATAGGTGTTTCTTGAGTATGTTCTCCGCGTACCAGATGCCGTTCATGCCCTTCCCTCCTTTGTACACAAACTCCTCTGTTTTATAGAATTTCTCAGCGCTGAGAGGTTTCTTGATACCAGCGCGGAGAGCGCTACCTTTCTTGCCAGCTGCTTTGTTAGTGGCCCGGCGTTGTCTGTTATTATGAGCGATATTTTGATTGATCTCACGCAGTTGCCGCTCCTTAGCAGTACCGGCGACAGTTGCGCGAGCGCGTTTGACCTCAAGAGCTTGTTTTGCCACCTTATTTGTATGAGAGACGCGTCGTACAAGGTCCTCGCGACTCTCATCGTCGTCTTGTGCCCAAACAACGCAGGGCCGAGGGTAACCACGGTAGTATCAGTTGACGTAGCAGCGCAGATCACGAGACTAAATTTTGGCGGCGTCACGGGCGCTGCGTAGAGATTACTGTCTTGTGCAACTGGGCGCGAGATCCTCTGCTTGCCACCACGTATATTGCTGCCGCCAATGGACTTTGAGGTCTCGTCGTAGCACACAATAATAAGGCGCGGAAAGTGTAGGTTGTACTCGCTTTTCAGCCAATTGACGTAGGAGAGGCGATTGTCTTCGTCGTCGCTGTTGAGCGCAGGTTTCTTGGGCCGTACTCCGCGAGCAATAGCGTATGGGTGTTCCTCGTCGCGGTGCTCTCTAGCAATCTTAAAGACAGTGTTTTCGCTCAGAGTGATGCCGGCCTCTGCGCAGAGGTGTTGAACTGCTTCATGTAGGCGGTAAGTGCCAAATCGTATAATTTCATGCCGAAGTTGGGCGCTAAGCGTAGAGCCATTGCGCACCTTTCGTGTACGTCCAGGAGACTTGCCCATAGCTGCTGGAACAGCTGCTAATAGGGCCTTGAGAGAGTCGTCGGCGGCAGCCTCTTTGACGCGTTTATACGCCTTGCATGCGGCTGAGTCGGAGATGCCCAAATCAGTCGATATTTCGGGGTAAGTACAGCCGTATTTACGCCTGAGAACAATAATAACGCTTAATTGGCCCTCCGTGAGGTTCGCAGGCCTTTTTTTGGCGTATAAAGATGCCATATTGGATGAGAAAGTAGAGGCTGAAGTTGACGTGTATACGCGTTGAAGAGCGGAAACGGCACCTCGCGTAAAGTCTTGGCAGATCACGTGATTGATGCCTTTCTTGAGCTTACTCCTTGTATCTTCGCAGCATCCATGGGATTGATACGAGGTATTTCGAGCCAACGACAAGGACATATGCAACCCATATCACATACCTCCGACAAGCTGCACCTCAGAGAACGTATATTTAGGGATCACTATCTAAGAGCATTCCAGGCTCGGAGGGGCAAGAGTAGTGGTTCTCGGAAAGTTAGATAGCGCGTCCCAGCGAATTGGAACCGATGCCGCAACAGAGCTAAGACACGCACGAGTCATCACTTCTGAGGTCCCCTCAGGATGCACACCTTCTATCGTCCACGTTTAGAGTTGTGAAACGGTGTTACGGCTAATAAGGTTTTATCATGGTAAGTTGATCGATAGTGTTCACTGGCGAATGCATTCGGTCTGGTCTATGGCTACCATGAAATCATCAGGACTGGTGATCTTGACTCGAGCGGAGATCTTTTGATAGCAAGTCTGACTTTTTCAAGGTTGTCGAAAATGTTACGGGAAAACTGTGGGGAGAACTTTTTCGATAGCATGGCCAGTAGGCTTGAGCATAGAGATCCTAGAAGCGTACGGGAGGATGCGGATTTTGCATTTCGCCCCAAATTTCGCTATTCTGTTCGCACTCTGAGTGGGTTCCTGGGTCTAAAGAGAGTTTATCCGTGGCGCTACACGGTTCGCCAAGCCGAAAGTAGGACCGACGTAACGCCATCACTCCTTTCCTTGACTGTAGCCCTGTTGTTGCGGACGCTTCGCACAGGGCACCAGGCACGCTTGCCCTTAATATACGTCTACTAAGTTTAGCTGCGCCTCAGACGTGTTAAGACCGTCGAGTGAAGCAGTTCAACTGGGTCCTAGTTGAGAATTAGATTAGGTAAAGACGTGGAGTTCGATCGCATCAGGCTTGGAAACCATCACGCACCCGATCTGGGTGTCCTCTATACCCATGCACGCGGGCGCTGAATCTACGATATTGGTGTATTTTCTCTGATCACGCCAGTCAACCTACCGTATATTTCAGCTACGATCAGCGGTGGTGTGAGTTTGAGTTTGGTGGTGGTACAGGAGAATACGCCGTCGACCCCACCTGCACAGTGCGGCGGGGTAGAAAATTTTAAGTCGGCACACTGACAGTCAGACATTTCTAACAAGGCACTTGACACCAAGCAGAGCATGATCGATTGCTGTATATGTATTTTAAATTGGAGAAATCTATTAATGAAGCCTTGAAAGGCAACGACAGTCACAACGTCGGTTGTGTAGTGTAGCGGTTATCACTCCGGATTCTGATTCGCGTTAGAACCTTCCGGCAACCCCGGTTCGATTCCGGGCACGACCTCTTCTTTTGCGGTTTTTTTTCATACGCAAAATGCCAGTATGGTCATCGTGGATTTGAAATTGGATACCTATTTCGAAAATGAATTTTATTAAATCTCAACGAACACAGATAACAGATTAACTGAAGCTAATCAATCAGGGTTTTTTCTCCGTCGATCGTGAGCTGTGGTCTGTGAGCATTGCTCGGGGGTTTTTTTTTCAACATGAACAGATTGATACGCCAAAGCTGAAGTACTTAATAAAAGCGTTATGGAGGAACCCAATATTACGAAGGAAGGTACAATTAACTTCGATGTTGAGACTTATCCTAACCCCGTTGGGTTAGTTGCGAGAAACCCGGGTGTTCAACCCTTGAAAATTCTACCACGTACTTGCAACCATCACCTCCTTGCTTGTAGGGGTTATTTGAGCCGAGCTTGTGAGAGAGGGCTTCTTCGGCGAAGTGCATACTACGTGTTTCCTGCGAACTACGTCGTTCAGGATGCGGCGCTTCGGCAGCACGGAAAGGCCCACTCCCAGCACACACACTGCGCAACCAGGAAAGTGCACACGCCACTCTACGTCCGGTAGAGCTGTGCTCACATCGCCACATACACTACAACAGCCATACGATGGAGACCATGGTTCTCATATGGTATTCATTGCTCTTATTCCTGGTATTGAACGTACAACCGAAACTCCCCACGATCCACGCCCGGTCATCGCCAACTAGTTCCAATTGCCTGAGCCCAGCTCCACAGCCTTACCTGCCTCCAAGTCACGCATGATGTTGTTGATATGCCAGGGCTCCCACTTGTATCCAGGCGGGTAGTTCGGCGGGATGTTTGGGTCCTGGTCTAACGGTACACCGGCCCTGATACCCTTGAGGCATTTCTCTATGTTGTGTCAGTAAAGCCCCTTCAAGCCCGCTACAAGATGCTTACCATAGTTATCATAGACATATTATTCCGGATCGTGAGCCCAAACCCACTTGGGATGTTTCGGCTGCGCTTTCTTGGGATCGAGCTGGACCTGTTCACGTGCATGTTAGCAAGCCCGAGGGAGGCACGTAGATCTCGGGTTCACTTGCCTTGTTCCAGTCGGTATCCTGCAATCTCTCCGCGTTCGAGAAGCCAAGCTTCTGTGCGCACGCACAGCGTAGGAAACGAAGCTTGACATGGGTCTTCACAGCGTCGGGTACGGCTTCTTTACCATGCAATTTCACACCCAACTCTAAACAGCTAGCTAGGCTTACTGCATCTTCAATGGCCTGCGTGGCACCATTTTCAGAGCTTGGCAAGAAGCTGTGCGCACAGTCGCCAATTTGTACCACGCGCGCATCAGGCGAATTCCACTTTGGTTGGGGGTTGCGCCAGAAAAGCTCGAAATTGACGATAGTGTCCAGAGGCGTGAGAGCAATAAGCTTCTTCAAAATCGGTGCCCACTCAGGAGCAGTGGACGACGTGAGCGACTTGTCCATGTTTTGTAGGAAGGACGTACTACCACGCACTACGATAGCCGCGAGGACTTCCTAGGGAGCTGAAAACTCCGTCAGCTATCGCCAAGTTCACATTCGATTGGCGCGTCGGCCCCCCGCATTAGAGACATGGAGAGGACAGAAGAAACAATTAAACATGGAAAGGACGTGCGTTCTTCAAGACGGTGGGATATGTGTTCGTTCCCTGTCAGCTAGAGCATTGGGATTTCGGCAAGACGCCGCGGAGTAGGGTCGGTGCTGGCGCCTTCGGCCTGAGCCAGCATTCAGCTTACCACTGATAGTGTTTGGCTTGATGTGTAGAGAAAACACGGATGTTTCGAATACCTGTCGTTCCACATGCCTCAGCCGAATCGAGCCAGCTATTGTGATCTCACATTGGCACCCAGGATTTGATCATCATAGGATCAGTACCGATTCTTTGCTCTGGTTGATAACTCTGGCATTCTAAAAGGGACTAAGCAACGCCAGCAATGTTTCAGTGATCTTCACGGCTTGCTCTGCTATGGTTCGTCGGATCATTGATCCACCCTCACCTCCATCAGTACCATTACGAATACCCAGGCCTAAATGTCATCGTAAAATGCAATGCACATGGAATTGCCACGCAAGCTGTAAGCTGCAACCTCTCTGTGATCGTAATGAAGAAGTGATCGTTAAGGCACCCCTGCATTGATTGAACTTCTGTCGCGGTGAGCAGAGCGCTGAGCGGACAGTACGCAGTGGAAAAGATTGCAGGATTGAACTGAGGTTGTACTATCTAGGAACTACAGAAGATATAGGTGCGCAGGCACAAACAACACTAGTCCTGGATAGGTGGAAGGTAAGTCGCAACCATGCCAAGGTAAGAGCAACTATCTTGTAAGGTAAGGGCCATAAACCGTGACAACTTCTCTCCTGCATTACTATGAACCAAATAACTAATGTATATCCCCCTCTGCCTCTAGAGGTAAGCTATCTCCTATATACCCAGGCGCAAACATCCTAGATAACTGGCAAACAGCAAACAAAAGGAAAATAAGCCATCAGCTCGGTGGCAAACATCAAAAACAAACAAAAGGAAAACAAGCCATCAGCTCAGTGGCAAACATCAAACCTCACAATTACTTCATGCCGCCCACGTGCGACCAATTGCACGCGTGCCGACTTGCAGACGAACTACTCCGGACTTGTCGGACCAGCATACGCCGACATCTGCCAAGCCCGGTCTGACTGCCGAGACACGGTAATAACTTTGTTTCCGTACGTTCGGCAAGCGGAAGACCACCCGACCTATTGTTTCCACTTCATGTCACCGGATATTGTCCACTGTAGCGATCACCTTTGCGCTCGATATACCAGCTAATCGGCTTCCAATGGTTCCTACCAAGTCGTCCGCCAGCCTAAGAAATCATTGGTTACGGCAGCAACGTGCAAACCGCATACATGAGCGATGCTGTATCGTGCTTGGCTGCATCGAGGGCTGTTGAGGATGCATTCGAAAACTCTGCATGCATCGTCCTTACAACCTTGAAACCTTGCAAACATTGAAGCTTCCGAAAGTTTTAGGACGCACATTAAGCAAAGATCAACAGTATTATGACATATTTCGGTACTATTGCATTAGAGCTGAGAGCTTCAATACATATAGTCGGGGTAGAAATATAGATCAATTATGGATGAATAACTCACTGGGGATCAACTGATACTTTTCGTGTTATACGCAGATCTCGATCAGCGACCTTTTCGAACGGCTTCACTCTCCCGCCAATCGCCCACACAAAAAATCCTGCTCGTTGGAGGTTGGTTCGATCTTGGCCGTCATTGTCAAATCGGATCTTTACACGCTTGCGCCCTCTAGAGTAGCGTCCCGTGTCTTACGTGCCCGGCCACATGGTCATCGCGTGTACTCATCTGCAATGCTCCGGAGCCTTCTAACCAGAGATCAATTCACCAGGCGGGGCAACGTCATGGCCGACAGTCGAACGATTTACCCCAGACACTCGGAGCAAGGCGTTGCGTACACTTTACCGATTTCACTTACTGCATATCTCATCCCTATCTAGATAGTCGGGCGCAGTTTTTGTTAGTCCGAGCGATGGTCTCAATAAGCACTGCACTTGAGTATGTTCGCGGATTCGAAGACAGGCTTACAAAGGCTCATCTCATCACACGTACCAAGCAGGGAGAATGGCAGGAATAGTGGCTCCCAATTCGGACAGTTCTCTGAATTTCAGTCGCTATCATCGCTATGTGGACCTACATGCTCGAGCAAACACTTTGCCTGCAGTGTTGGCAAATATGTACAGGCCATCTAGCCCGTTGCTGTCACTAAGATGTTATCAAAGGATCCAACCATCGGAAACTGTGCGCACCATGCCCATCGCCCAATAGAGCAGCGTCAATACAATCTCCCGCAGCGCATTGACGAATCTAAAATACAATGAATGCCGCTTATAAAAGTCACAAAACCACGAGATTCCTAAGCCAGACAACAGCCTTCTATCAACCTCGTACACGCTATGAGTCCCACCTCCCATTCCTCCTCCACTCTCCCACAAGCTGACTCCTCGTCCTCGGAGGCAACTCATCCGTAACCCTTAGCCCCATAGGCTCATTCCCACCAAAATCCTACTCCCGTCCCCGTCAGCAACGCCCACTAGAAGTTAAAAAAAAACTAAAAAAAAAAAAAATTATACCCATACCTCCCTCGCATCCCAATACCCCATCCCCTCCCACGGCGCACGCCCCCCCTCATTACTCCCCTCATACGTCCCATCCACCCTGCTCACCTCGAGAAACCAGCAGCCTTCGCACGCGGGGTGGCGGCAGGAGGCGCACTTCTCGCCGTAATACCCGGGTGCCATGATCATGTGGCGCTCGGTGGGGGAGTAGTAGGGTACGAAGTGCACGGCAGAGACGTGTGCGTTGGTTGTGGTGCAGGGGAGGCGGCAGCAGCGCCAGCGGCGGGTGAGGAAGATGGGTGGGTTGTGCGTTGCGGCGGCGTGGCGTGAGGGCATTGTTGTTTGAGATTTACGGCGGTGTGGTGGATAGTGGTGGTGGTTTGGGTGGGTGGGTGATGCTGGGGTGTAGTTGGGGTGTGGATATTGAGATGAAGGCGGGGAGTATGGGGAATAAGGGTGGTGGTGGGAAGGGGCGATGATATAGGAAGGAGGTGTGTGAAGAGCGAGGTGCGCGGCGTGGGAGTTGGGGTGTGTGTGACTTGTTGGGGGGTGACATGTTTGGTGAAGTATTGGCATGTTGGCTGAGTTCCGCATGGAATGGGAGCGGGTTGTGGCTTTAGGGTACGGGAAAGAAAGAAGACACCATTGCGCACTGGTCTACTAGAGTACGTATTGGCATTTTGGCTGTGAATAGCGCAACTGTATTGCGAAGGGAAATACAACGAAGCATTACAGAGTAGTTCCTGAGGCAGTGCGGTAGGGACTAGTGTCTGTATCAAACGAATGCGATACTTGTTCTTTCCTAGTGATCGGAGAACTCCCAGATGGGACAAAGGAAAGATATTGTATGTGATGTATCCTGTCAAGAAGCAAACTAGGGATGATCTACCTCCATCGACTTAAGTTTAAGGACTGATAGCTGGTTGTTTGTCCGTTTGAGCTCAAACGTGGCTGTGAACGATTGCTCTACGGGGAGAGTGCCTTTCCAAAGCTCTTAGCTTTTAGAGTCGCACAACCACCATACCTGAATCCTGTCGTGCGGTGAAGCTAGCTATGAAGAACGAGGAGTGATTCACTCCAAAGCCGAACCACGTGAATTGTTAGCTTTGCGCTTGCCGTATTCATTTGTGGCACAGTTCGTGCCCTCGTATTTAGGCAGGTACGACCGGCGCGTGTTTCAGGGTCAAGGAAGCGGAATTCCTGAACCCCGGGAACTCGGTGCGACAGTGTGCCGTTACTGTGGAATGGCAGATATTAACACCAAGACAAGGGCAAAGCTGCGGTGACATGCATTCCCGAATGTCGTTCTGCAAAAAAACGTGGAGAGAGTGGATCCGAGTAACTTGTGGGGCGCGGCTATCGATCGCGTGACATTTCGATTTCGATGAACTTCTCCTGAACTCGGTGCCACACAGATACGGATATTAGCCGAGGCATAGCAGAGCAGTTGAACAAAGACAGAGGAACGAATGCGGAAATGAGGATGCCAGTGAGTGAAACACTTTATGAAGGGCAGCATTGGTCATGCTTCGCTGAGCCATCGAAAACGCTGTGCCCCCGTGGAGCTGGTTGACGGGCGGCCCTGCATCAATTAGGATCGCCAATGCGGCAAGGCTCCTGCTGAAAGTGGTGCTTAGCGTGCATCCTTCTCCAGAACCACCAGGCGCCATTTTACCAGGCCGGCTGACAAACAAAGTCCGCACCTTCATCTTCACGTCTCTCGCTGCCGAGCCTCGCTGCCTCCTTTCCCACGGCGCTTCTTCTCTTCGTTGCCCCATTCTTTCGCTCCACCCCCGGTATACTGTAATAATTCCCCACACGCTCGCTACCTCGCCCCTCGAGAACTATCAAGGGAACCCAGCACCTGCCCCGTTCGCTCACGGCTCACCCTTGCGACTGCCTTTCAGCACCACAGCTTGGGCAAGAGCGACCCATAGCATCCATATTCGACCTCGCATTCTTTTTGGGCGTGCGCGTCGCACATTCTTGACAGCTGCACTGCGCTTAGCCACCTTACACGACAGCCAACGCACGCGCGCACGATAACGGCCGGCTATGGTCCGACACGCCCTCACTGCCGTCTTCGCCGCGGCTGCCCTTGCGGGCTCCGCCGTCGCGCAGAAATGCACCAGGAACCAAAAGTGCCCCAAAGATGCGCCCTGCTGCGGTCGTACGTATTCTTGTGAAGCCTCGGGTGAACAGCAGGACTAACAGGCTCAGTCTATGGTGACTGCGGTGTTGGCGCCTTCTGCTTGGGAGGATGCGATCCTACCATGTCTACCACCTTCGATTCTTGCGTACCGAACCCGGTCTGCAAGAGCGGCACCTACAAATTTGAGGGCCTCAACGATGTGCAATCGATCAATGACTACCTCGGCGACAACTCCAAAATCAACTGGCAGTCGCAGGGCAACCCCATCAAGTACCCGTCTGGTGGTGTCGCTCTGACCATGGCTGAGGGCACTGTGGGTACGCTGTTGGCTTCGACCTTCTACGTGTGGTACGGCAAGATCTGCGCGACCATGTCAACCAGCCAGGGCCAGGGTGTCGTTACCGCGTTCATCATGATGTCGGACGTCAAGGATGAGATTGATTTTGAATTCATCGGCAACGACATCAACAACGCCCAAACCAATTGGTACTCGCAGGGTGTCACTAACTGTAAGTCATGCAAACCCCCAGTGCTGTATCGTTCTAATCAGTATTTTTAGACCAGAACATGGAGAAGTTGAAGGTTAACCCCGATACCGTATCCAAGACACACGAGTACTGCATCGACTGGTCAGAGGACGAGCTCAGTTGGTCTGTTGACGGCAACAAAGGCCGCACCGTGAAGCGCACCGATTCGTGGAACGCTACTGCAGGGCGTTTCGACTTCCCTCAGACACCTTCGCGTGTCATGCTTTCGCTCTGGCCCGCTGGTCTTCCTTCGAACGGCAAGGGCACTATCGAATGGGCTGGTGGTGAGATCGACTGGGACAGCAAATACATGACCAACGGTATGTACGCTGCTCTTGTCACTGAGGTCACCGTCGACTGCTACGACCCCCCGGCTGGTATCAAGGCGGTCGGCTCCAAGAGCTACAAGTACACCGACGAGATGCCCACCAACAATACTGTCGAGATCACCAACGAGCTTGTTGTCCTGCACTCTCTCATGGACACTGGTGACGAGCCTGGCTCCGCCTCATCCTCATCCTCATCCTCGGCCAGCACCGCCCCGAAGCCTACCAAGTCGGTCAACATGGTTCCCGGTGGAAATCCTGGCGGTGGCGCCCGCCAGGACTCTGCCGTTGCTGCTACCAACACCGCGCAGCCCACGTCTGGATCATCTCCTGACGGCTTGGCGCCGGGCGGCGGTAGTGCAGGTGGTAGCAGCGGCGGAAGCGGGGGCGGCAGCACTGGCGGCAGTGACGGCTCAAACAACCAATGGGATCAAGGTAACGGCGGTACGGGCGCCAGCACCGGCACCGGCACCGGAAACGCTGGCTCTGTCCTCGAGCCCGGTCTCGGCAAGGTGGGTGGCTCTGCGATGGCTATTGTGTTCGCCATCTTCGGCCTCCTCGTGCTATAACCGGACATCGAATTCATTTTGTTTTCGACCTGTCAACGACCTGATTATGAGCACACATTCTTTTCCTACCTACAACCGCCCCGCCATTCTTGTCCATTCTATATCTATATCCCTGGTGTTCTGGTCCTTTCCGAAAGGGGAATTTGATACTAATCCTTTTGCGACTGCTTTCTGTTTTGTTTAGGACCATTTGGAGCAGCAAGCGCACGGTGTTGTCGATAGTTGAAGTGAGCATTTGCATGCCTGGACTTGTTACTATTTCTATATGGAGATTATAATACCTATGTGGGATTGCTTGGGCCCTGGGGTATGGGGAAAGCTTCCCTTAGATCACTCCTTTGGCCTTGTGACGAAAGGAAGCGAAGAAGGGCGTGTGAATAGCGAGAATGAAGTGTGTATACCCAATTGACATTGCCTAACACTGTGTGCTTCACCGTCCCAAAGCCGAACGAATACATCTAGACCTCATAGTTGCGTAAGGCCATACCTTGATCTCCACAGCATCGTCCTTGTATCAACAGAAGCCTACCACCGCGCCATTCCTGGCCCCTCCACCGTCCACCTCACACCAAACCCGCCTCATCCGCCTTCCTCCCCACCACCACCTCTCCGTCCCCCATATCCTCAAAAGTCCGCGTCTTCGTCAAATGCATCTGCAATCCCTCCTCGCCTCCCGCATGCACCGCGTGGCCCGCGCCAATCTTCTTCAAGCTATCCCGCATGAGGAACTCGTAGTAGCACGTTGCGAAGAAGGTGGCGGGCACATTTACGAGGATGGCTATCCAGGAGTAGTTCTTGTAGGAGAAAGATTCGCCGCCGTAGAAGATGGCGGCGACGATGCGGGTGCCGAGGTCGCGGGCGAGGTTGGTGGATATGGTTATGTTGGCGAAACCCCACACCATGTTTGCGTAAGCCATGCCGATGACGAAGGGGGCTGAGGCGGGGGATATGAAGGGGTTCGCTGGGTCGAGGGTTGCCCAGATGACGATGCCCTATTCCCTTCCGTCAGCTACGTCCACTTTGGGAGGTGGAAAACGTTGGGTATGCGTACAATGAAACTGTCAACGAAGAACTCGATCAAGAAGAGGTATCCGAGATTGTTCTGCGTGGCACCTGGAAAGCTGCAGAGGAGGCTGGCGGGACCGCCGTTGTACACGGTGCCTTTTCCCTCTGCAATCGATTTCGCGGCGAACGCGGTCATTTGCTCGTGGTATTGTCCCATGACTACCAAGCCGGCTATGAAGGCGCCGAAGATTTGGGAGAAGATGTAGTAGGGCACTTTCTTCCATGGAAAGCCTTGCCAGAAAGCGAAGCAGATGGTAATAGCTTGAGGTCATCAATTTTGCGATCTCACCCGAGAGACTTGCAAAGATTCACCTGGATTGAAGTGGCCACCGGATGTCGGCGCGCAGGTGATGATTGCGAATGCAATCCCTAGAGCAAAGGCCCAGCCGATCATGAAGAGCGAGCCGAATTGGGACTCCGTTCCGTTAAGGAGGAAGGCTGCTGTGGAGGCGACACCGGGGTACACGTAGAAGAACACCCCCGTTGCTTCGGCCATCATCTCACGCAGCCATCTTGGTCTCGCGTGTTCGAAGTCGAGCTTGCGCTGCGACACGGGCTTCACGTCGACTACCTTCCTTGTGACGTGTCTTCGAATGGCATCGGTGGCACCTAGTTCGAGCTCCTGTGTCCCTAACCTCTCAATGTGATCCGTCGTTGCCATGATGGAATAATGCTGGTATATCTATAAAGTATTCGATTGGCAGCGAAAGCGGAGATAGGTAGATAATTTAGGGAAAGGCCCATGATAGCTTTATACTTCCTCTATCCACCAGCAAGCCACACGCTGCTCCTCAATACGCACCCCAGATACGGCAGACGGCTCACTCCAACGCCCGCTGAGAAAGTATTAGCAATCCTTAGCTGTGCCTCTCCTAGCGGCATCTTAGGGGCCGTGCTAGGGCATACGCTCAGGTCCTTTACTACATCCGCCTTTTGGATAGCGTTGCGGTAACAGTCGGCGATCCGATGCTTCTGACCCTCGAAGCCCTGCACCCAAGGCGGCAGGCCCAAAGCTTGAGTCGCCAACGCAAAGCTTGTCTCACTACGCTTGCAAAGACCCTATATCAGTTGTGCTCTCAGCTGGTATTGGCAGGCCTACTACCACAGTTCCATTGCTGGCTCTTGCTTAGGTACCGTTACGCTCTGTCTCAGGCAAGACGAATGAGGGCACAATTGCGCCCCATACGACCAAAAAGCAAAGCTAAAATGCTGCAGTAGAAGCCTACAGAGTCCCAGCTACGTCTAAGTCTTCCGCCACTGCTCTTCGATCGATAGCTTTTCTTTTAGCGGCCCACGTTGCTAACCCCGCATTACCCCAGGGACGCCATTGCGACGGTGACGACGGATCTACGTAGTCATGGGGTAAACCAATCATGGCAGACCGGAAGAATTGTCCTCTCAGAAATGACCGCGTAGGATGCAAAAAACGGCTGGGGTTTCGAGGGCCGCGGACCTTTTGTACCTCGGCTCAGCAGAGCATAGTGTCCGAAGAAAAGTCTCTACAGTACAATGGTTGGTCTCCTCTCGCAACTGCCGGGAGCTTTGTCCCTTCGTACGAGGTGAGGTCGATGCGATTTGGTGTTCTGGACTGTCAATGGGCGCGTCCCGGCGTCCAACTGACGAGCAAGCAACATCTGGATGACGTCTGGAAGCAAACGTTCTCGACTAACAGAAGCCAACTTTCTTTTCGTTTTTCGAATTAAAGACGGTTGTGCAGATTCCTACAAACTGTTGTGAAGGAAGAGGAGGTTGATGATACGACGATGGTCGGGCCGGTTATCGTGATAAATGCTTACATAACTAGGATCGCCTAACTAGCTGTCAGCCGCTTCCTGACAACGCCACCCTGTTCCACCCAAATATCTGACTTCGGTAGAAGGTCATCAAAGTTGCCTTCTCGTATTTCAACCCTCTTGACCTCGAGCAAAGCCTGTCTCGGACTTGCAGTGCGGCCGGGAATACCGACAGTCTAGCCTGCGCTACCTACCTCGTATGCTTCCGATAATTACCACGGCGGCACGCGGGTCCTCGGCGCAAGCGCGAGGGATACAACTGCAACATTCATAACACACCCCATGGAACTCCAAATCGCCACGCATTTACTGGTATAGGGCAGTGAAGACACACTGTGCATGCCGAGATGTCACCTCTACGGGGGTCTTCTCATGCCGTGTCAATAATCTGTCACGTTCTCACGCTACTTTAACGAGCTGATTCTTACATAGACCGACAACAGCAATTCTCTGGCTTATTACATTAAATATGAGCGGGCTTCGATCTCCAGCATCTTTCGACCATGACACGTCTGTACGACGTGAAGAAACTGTTGTCCCGGGTTTTGTTATTGGGTTCGTCTCGGACATTATCGAACAAATTTTGAACCTAGGCTCAATGACGGCTCGTACCTGCATGGTGCCATTGTTGTATATAGAAAGTCTGCACATGCCACGAGGCTCCTCGCCATGTCAGTAACTTCAAGAAAGATGCACGGATGCTGTGCGCCTGCTCTCTGGGCAAATTTTGCCCATATGTTCCAGGCACACGCCAATGAGATTCATTGAGCTCGTGGGTTCCACAAGGACCTGAACTCGGTCCTGGTCTTCGGACCTTGAATCTTACAGGTAGTGTTGGTGGTGGCCACAGCGGACCGTCCATTGCTTGACGGTTGGTTGAGGTTTATATGTCGCGACTCCGCCCAGTGTAAGTTGCGATACAGCAATAGAACAAGTTGGTGTGAAAGGTAATATTAACTCGTTCACTTTAAAATGGGTCGCTTCCTCAGCGCTCTTGTCCGCTTCGCAGCGTTTTGCTGCGCAGCTATACTCGTTTCTGCTGGCCCCCTTAAGCCCACGGTTATCCCTAGACCGGCTACTGCAGGATTCAAATGTTCCTATCCTGGGTATACTAACTGCAACACCAATCGGGACAGAAGCTGCTGGGTAAAAAAAGGTAGCAAGAGATATACCATTGATACGGATTACGAAGACGACTTCCCTGTTGGAATCACAAGAACTGTGAGTATCACATTTGTTCCCAAGTGCAATGCTCTACATAGACAGGGCTTTGGCGCTAATATTATATAGTTCAACCTGGAAATTGCTGAAAAGACCGTCAGCCCGGATGGATTTCCGAAGCTTGCACAGGTTGTGAACGGCCAGTTCCCAGGTATATTGGACCCCTTGAACCCTTTCCACGATGACATAGCTGTTTACGGAGCTGAAACAGAATAGGTCCACTGATAGAAGCATGTTGGGGCGACACAATAGTCGTCAATGTCCGAAATACGATCAAGAACAATGGTACCACTGTACATTTTCATGGTCTTCGCATGCTTCACGAAAACAATTTCGATGGAACAAACGGTCAGTTGGGATCCCACGTCAGGGATCAATCTTTTGACCGACCCCAGCGATCGCCCAATGCCCGATCGCCCAAGGTGACTCGTTCACCTACAAATTTCAAGTCAGGCAGTACGGACATTCCTGGTACCACTCCCACTACAGTTCCCAGTATGGAGATGGAACATTTGGCCCAGTCATCATTCACGGACCCTCAACAGCCAACTGGGACGAGGAATTTGCCCCAATTATGGTGCACGAATGGCATCATGCGAGTGCCTATGATGCTTTCCGCGAGTCAGTGACTGCTCCAGCTCCGCCACAGGCTGATTTGATCACGCTCAACGGCGTGGGACGCAATAATGAACTTGGAACTGGTTCCTACTTCCAGCAAACGTTCGAGAAGAACAAGAAGTATCTGATTCGGATAACCAACAGTGCTGTCGATTTCCACTTCCACTTTTCGATCGATAACCACATGCTCCAAGTTGTATCTGTCGATTACGTTGCCATCGAACCATTCTGGACGGAGTCCCTCTCCGTCGGCATTGGCCAGCGCTATGGTGTTATCGTACATGCCAACCAGACGGCTTCCGCTAATGGCCGGTATTGGATGAGGACGGAGTACTTTGACGGCGATCCCGCAGACTCTACCTTCTGTCAATTCCCTCATGCAAACTTCCCGCCTAACCAGACTGATACCCAGCGTGTTGGTATCATCAGCTACAAAGGTGCAGGTTCTGGCGATCCTAAGACAACTCGGTGGCCTGTAACGGTTGGGTGTGAAGACGCTGTTTTTAAGCCATACTTCAAATGGAATGTGACACCTCCGCAGAACGATGCTATCAAACAGGCGCAGTATATTGGCCTCGACCAGAGTAACGAATTTCATGGCGCGTTCCGTTGGACGCTCGCTGAGCAACCGCAATGGCTCAACTATTCGAATCCGACACTTCTTAACCTGGCCAATACGTCATGGGACTCTGACTATGTTCTCAAGCCATGTAAGCCATCGCAAATATATGAGTTAATCCCAGTACTAACTGCCGTAATTAGACACATACAATGACCCAGAGGGCTTCGTGTACTTCATCATCAACTCGGGCGGTGGACCGAACAACCTCCTCGGCGTGAGCTGCCCCAACTCTCTTTCCACCCGTGATGTTTACCAGCCCTACCACCAATATGACTAACCCCTCTCTAGGGCACTCACCCCATCCACCTCCACGGCCACGACTTCGCCATCCTCTCTCAGGGCCTCGGGCCCTTCGACCTCGCCAACCCCGTCTACAACACTGCCAACCCACCACGACGCGACACCGCCATGCTTAATGCTAACGGGCACCTCGTCTTGGCCTACAGAACTGACAACCCTGGCGCATGGCTGCTCCACTGCCATATTGGATGGCACGCGGGATCGGGCATGTCGCTTCAGATCCTCGAGCGTCAGGACGAGATCACGAAGTGGATCGGTGGACCTGCTGCGCTCGAGCCTGCGAAGAGGGGGTGTAGGAACTGGACGGGGTTTTTGGAGAGGTATAAGGATGACCCGGATGTGTTTAGCCTGGATCGTCAGGATGATTCGGGGATTTGAGGTAGCTTATCTATCTTGTTTCGGGGTGTGTATGATACGATTGGTTACTGAGGGCGGTGGGGGTTCAGGATATTACCCGCGCATTTAGACGGCCTTTGGATATGTGCAGCTCGCATGCGGTATCTTCACAATTTTGGTCAGACCCGCCGTTGATCGGATATGGTGCGTCGGGAACCGAGTGTCACGTGGTGAGTGGATATTCACGCTCTGAGTTATAGACAATCGGTTACAGTAGCCAAGTGTGCGTAATAGAATGGAACGTTTACTTGAATTCGAACGAATAGTTTTTTTTTTTTTTTTTTTTTTTTTAGCTAAGACTTAAATGAGCGTTCGCGATTTTCTGGTTGTTACCGACGGCGTTGCACCGTAGCGGGGCATCGTACCTGGTTCTTCGCAGACCCGGAACGACTGAGATAATCATTTTATCCAATATCGGACGATTGCAAAGAATATCGTAGATATATGAATCCGTATATCGCTTCGACAGCAAGACGATAAGGTTCAATCTACAGCTATAATGGCTGGGATACGTGCATATGGTTCTTGGGAACCGAAGACCTGGGTTTTGGTTTGATCCGCGGGAGCCGGCTGAATACGAGTCGTGTACCGTAACATTGCAAGCTGCGCCACGCGTCCCCCCGAAACATTTGTACACGTCGATGGTAGAACAAGTAGTTTGAGCAATAGAGTCCCTATGTTATGTATCATCTAAGGCGAGCAGTCGCGCGCAAACATCTAATTCTAGGAGCGTGCTCGCAATGCATCGCGAATTTGATGAAGTCTCGCATCTCGTCAGCCTTACGTGACGCGAACCTCGGTGGTGACGCTGATATCCTTTGGGCCTAGATCTGACGGTCGTATATACTCGTCGCTGTCTTTACCATAAGTAGCATTGACATCATCCCACGCGTCTTTTTCCGCCTTGCCAATGTGCCGTGACTGTTGTTGTTGTTGAAACTGAAGTTGAGTGTAAGAGTTATCAACTATGTAGGCGGAGAAGCCGCCTATATAGGCTAGCGTGCTCCTTCCGTATGCCGGGAAGCACCTGCTTCAACAGTTGTGTCGAGATCCGTACACTGTACCGCTCTCCAGAGCCATCTCCAACGGCTTCTTTGCTGCTGAACCTGTGCATTGGAATGTTCTGAGTTGATTGACTGTCCATATTTTGATAGCCCAATGGATTTACGCCTGCATATTAGGAACGTCTGCCCGTCCCTTTTGTTCTAGTTCCAGATGAGATGGCACGCGCCGTGCTGAGGATCCAGTTCAATAGCGGCCTCAGTGGCGGCAAGGAAGCAGCGGCGATCTCGATCGTAAGCTCGATATAGTTCCACACAGTGAAGGTATCATGTACGGTCCTGTCGAGATCATTGAGGAAGTTGTATTGCCGGGCAGCCTTGATGATCCCGGCTACACAGGCGAACCAACCGAGGGACAAAACGACGATCAAAGATATCTTCGTGCGCTTGTTGATTTGTAGCCTCCAAACGAGGGGGATAGGAAGAGTTGCGAATAGTACACCGGTGATGATGTTGATCACTTCTGGAATTGGCATCGGTGATGAGATTTAGCGGGCGTGTACTTACGAGAGTTCATGAGGCCTATGTTCCGAAATTCTGTATTACTGAAGCATTTCGCATGCCCAGTCCCGAGAGGTACAGGCCGGAGGGTGAAATCCCACGCTGCTTGTACAGGAGTACACTGGGAGACCAATGTACCTGCGCAGGCCACCGTGAAGGCAACGATGAACGAAATGGTCCCCCAAAGAAAGCGTCTCTGCCCTTTGCTTGAAGAAAATCGTAGCAGAGCGAAGTCGACAGATATTTTGACGCAAGAGACGCCGAACATGATCGTGAGGTTGTGGATGTAACGCGTTTTTGAAAAATTCTTGTACATGTCCGCGTCCATCTTAACCACTACGAAATGCTTCCCGAGGCCGTAGTGCGTTTCGAACACGAAGCAGGCGAAGGTTATGGTCGCTAAAGCCTGCGGGAAGTCAGTACGTGACCGTGCCAAAGGTATACCCACTGACCATAGCTAATACTATGACGTAGTCGTCCTTTCCAAAAACTTTCAGCATCGCGAGTCGGACGTAAGATCGAAGTAGCACAACTATCGTTGCCAGGGCGAAGCAAGTTCCGGTGATTGCGAGAATCTCATGAGCGTTCGTATAGGCAATGTACTCGGGAGACAGTTCGCGCATAGGGTTGTCGACCTGTCACTTCATCGCTTCTCTATCCCTGTTGTCCACGCGACAGCCATCTTGAGGGTAATCTCTATGATGGCTATCGACGATACAGTATCAACAAACAACGATAATACTGGACTCTGGGTTTATAAGGAAGAACGGGGGGAGAGTTGAGTTGTGAGTCAGCTTCATGAATGAGCTCGTTGAAGTTGTGGAGCAAGAAGCCTAGCAAGTACGTAGAAGCATTTGAATCGTTCTTTCCGCGGGTGACTGCGTATGGCAGATCCTATATGTGCCAATGGCATGTCCAGGTTTGCGACAGACGACCACATGTTCATGTGTTAGCACGAAGGTCATCTCGGGTCCGTCCTAGTATTATGGCTCTAAGACGCTACAGGTACGATCCCTTCTAATTTCGTGGCACGACGTTAAGATTTTGCTTGAAAAAACATAGCGTTTGCTTATACGCGTACGCATGCAGATAATCTTGCATGTGGCCTTATTCATGCTTACTAAAGTTTACTTAACACAAGCGACGTTGCCTTCTTCCTTTTGCACATGTAGAGAGAGCTATATAAACTTTCTTAGAGGTAACAACCAACGCAGTTTAGAACCTCAATAAGGTACACGTAATAAACAAAGCTAAGACCAATCTGTCCAGTTAGAAGACACTACCGTTGGCCATCCACGGCGGCGCTTTCAAAGGATTTGCCACACGAGCATCTCGTTCTATCCAGTCCAGTCGTAGGATTCGCGCTACCAGGGCGAGCACGTTCGGCCTACGGCAAGTTTGGCGGGGCACGAAGTCGTTTAGAGAAAGCAGACAGCATTTTATCACACCGTTCACTCTAGGCGGCATCTTTAGCACCAAGGAGTGAGCGGGACATTTCGGTATCAGTGCTAAAAGCAAAAGAAAGTTTGTCCCAAGTACCCTGGAACTTCTGAATAGCGGATCTATAATAATATGGAATACCAGGCGAGTAGTGGAAAATAACTTCGCGAAAGTGTTGTTACGGCGTAGTTAACCAGGGTGCGGCTGCATAGCCGATCGATCCGTCCCGAGGTCTACCATACTTAGCAAATCCGTGAACACGATCAGCCGCCCTACTATTAAAGGGGGCTTGCAGACATCTTTTCCGGCAGATATTTCCGCTCAACACGTAAGCTTCCTCCTATAAATATTTTATAAGGAGAGGCGACAGGATTTGCGCGTATCTAGGTAGTTCTAGTCAAATAGAAGACTAATACTATTATTTTTCTAGAAATACCTACTCGACCTATAATATTAGTTAGTTATCTAATCTAACTTTGGGTGGGGTAATTTAGTAATTTTACCTTAATAACGTTATTTTCTAACATTACTTTTATAAATAATATACTTAAATAATATACCTTATACTTTTAAGAGACCTATTAAGTATAAATTATAGTTTTTAGTGCTATAAGTAGTACTTAAAAAGTTAATAACTAGCTACTTAAATTACTTAATTTAGAAAATAATAGGCGTTGCCTGATCTACTACTAAAAATATTAAATTATTAATAAAATACTTTAGCTAATTATATAGACTATTTAGTATTTAGCGTAGGCGCCTACCTACACTTAGTTAGTTTTATAAAAATAAGCTACTTAAATACCTTAAGGATAAACTAATTATATATTTAAATAAAATATTAGCCTTTTTATATAATAACTTTAATATAAAGATTTTTATCTTATCCCCTTAGAAGACCTTAGCTAAACTTAATTAAAGTAAAAAGGTAGCTTTAAAAGCTATAGCTAAGCGTAATAAGCTATTTTATTAGGCTTTTTATACGCACTGCTAATAAATATATATAACTAATTAAGTTATTTGTCTTAATAAGAGCGCCGCTAATAAGCGAACTAGTAATAGGAAGTACGGCTAGTCGCCTGTTAATAGCCCTATTAACGCTGTCTACTTAGCGCGACGCTCGGAGAGGTGGAGCGTTCTGCCGGCCATGGACGCGTCTGGTTACCTCACCCACGTCGTATACCAGGGAGCAATTACTGCAGAGCTAATAGAGCATTTTGTGGCTACTTAGGTGCTCCCACTTTACAACTCCTAGCCAGGTAAATGATTAGTAATACTCATTAATAACGCGTCTATCTATAAGTTAGGAAGGCTTCAGTAACTCTATAAAGACGTAGGCGTAATATTAAAATACTTATTATTATACTTACCTAATTTTAACCTAATTAAGTAGACTTTTAAGGCTCTAAAAAGGTAGATAAAATAGAACTTTAAATAGGCTAACGTATACGCTAACTTTACTTACTTCTTAGAAGAAGTTATATAGGATATTTAATATAATATACCTACTATAAGTAAGTAGTGGCGTGAGTGTACGCGGAGAAAGTCTATTAAGAAGATATTAAAGTAGCCTTTATAGTAGTAAGAATTTTACATCTATAACGCTAAGAAATAAATACTACGATAACTAAGCATGATAGAAATAAAGTTACTAAATTATTTATTGTTATTAAATTTTAAATAGCTATTATAATTATAAAGTTATAGGTAAGAAGCGTTAGTAGCGTTAATATAATAAGCTATTTTAGAAATAGTAGCTAACGCTGGTAGGGGTAATTTTATAATAATGTATTATAAAATAGGCACGTACTTAGTTAAATTAATAAAATTATTTTAACTTTATTTAAACGCGCTAAGTAGCCTATACCTATAATATATTTTTTATACCTAAGTCGCTAGCTCCCCTATTATAATACCCTACTTAGTTAACTTTCCTACGTCTTTTATTACGTAATTTTTACTTATTACTACTCTTTTAAGCCTCTATAGTGTCCTTAATTTTGCTTTTTATAAATCTAGCGTATTTAAATTACTATTATTTTACTATACTACGTAGCCGTAAGAGTAGCCTAATTACTATGAGATTTGCCACAATACCCTGATGGGTTTAATCGAATTACTCCCAAAAACAGGACTAGCTAGTAAGGGTAAGATTAATTGTAGCGGTTGTTGCTGCAAAGCGAAAGTCGGGAAAACACTGATTTGATTGTATGTGTGTAGTAACTAAGATATATACTGCTGAGCAAATTAGGCAGCAGCAAACAAGTGTAGGCAGCAGGAAAATGAGTGTAGGCAGCAGTAAGCTAGCATAGGCAACAGTGAACGATCCGAATACCATTACACACCCCCTCATCCTGTAGTTGTCTAGCAACGGAAGGATAACTTTCCTCCTCTTATATCTTCGTAATATCTTGAATTCGAGAGCGTAGATCTGTAAGGTGTAGCTGCCTTACGAACTCAGCATGCTTCTGACGTGGTAGCATCTTGGTCATGCCGTCAGCAGGCATCCTATCAGTAGATCGCCACTGTACGTTGAGTCGTCCCTGTTCTACTTCCTGGCGGGTCCAGCTTTGATGTATATTAACGTGTTTAAGCTTGGTTGCCAGCTTGTCTTGTTCTTTTATAACAATGCCAACAGTCTGCTGATTGTCGCACTAAATAATAGGTGTAGTGTTAAGTGTTAATGATAGACCATTAAATAGACGTAGCTATTCTTCTATTTTAGAGCTAGTAAGAGAGAGAGCAAGTAGCTCTGCCTTAGTAGTTAATTTAGTAACTGTACGCTGCAGAGTCGATTTCTAATTAATAGTTATGCTAAATAGTTAGAAAACGTAGCCCTGAGAGCTTTGGCGGGTCTTTATATCATCGGCGAAAGCAGCATTAGATACTCTAAAGAAGATAGGGTCGCAATAGTCTTCCTTTATAGTTATAAACTCTTAAATCTCTTGCTTAGCTCGAGCTTTAAGTGCGTAGTACTAAGTCTCTAGGACGTGACGCTATACTTTGCGTATAGATTCCACATGAGCTTGTCCAGGGTTAGTGAGATGTGAGGCGTGTATCACATGTGCGCGTGCTAGATCTGGACGAGTGAACTAAGTAAGGAACGCGAGATGACTAATAAGCTCCTAATAAAGCTTCGTCCGAGCGGCGTTGTGTTCCTCTGTAGACGGCTCGAGATAGTTGACCGTTATTGGTACCTTAGTGCGGTGGCTGGTAGTTGTTATGCCGTACTTTGTAGTTACTTTGTTAATGTAGGCATCCTGGAGTAGCTAAAGTTTGTGGGTGGCGATGTCTCGTACGACGCGTATGCCTAAGAACCACTTGAGTGGACCAAGTCGCTTTAGTTGGTAGTATTCGCAGAGTTTCTGCTTAAATTGCCTATGCAGCTCGGTGTTGCGTGGGTAGAAAGCTATGATAATATTGTTAACGTAGACGAATAGGATAAGCTAGTTATTTGTGTATACACATGGGAAGCCTGGCACAGGCTTTATCCCTAGGTGCTGTAGTGTCCTGCGGAGTTCCTTATACTATAGTAATGGTGACTCTTTTAACCCATAGAGGGCGCGGAGTATCTAGAGTAGTTCTCTATCTTCTTAAAATCTGTCTAGTGTCTGCGCGTAGAGTAGACGATTAAGTCGAGCGTTAAGGAAAGCTGTTAGTATATTATACTAAACAAGCTCTAGCCTAAAGTAATTAGTAATAGTGGTAATTGCTCTGAATGTGCGTGCTGCTAGTGTGGCAGCATAGGTGTCTCCGTACGGTTGCTAGAGGTCACCTCGAAGCACTAAGCGTGCTTTAAATCGTGAAAGGAATCCGTCTTCGTCGAATTTGTACGTGAAAACCTATATAAGTGGTAGCACTTTAGCGTCGGCGTTTATTGCTGTCTTTGCTATCCTTGTAAAGCATCCTTTGCTCTATATACTTCTATATTCTTCTCGACCCGCTTGTCGAAACTCAACGCCATACGGATAAGTCTCTAGGTCTCTCCACGTCCTTGGCGGAGGCGGAACCTGTAATTAATAGACCTTGATAGCAGGCTGCGGCTTTAGCGCTGTCGAAAAGGCGTGTAGGTAGTTATTTATGCGTATTCCATAGGAAATCGCGTGTGTCTAGTATCGGGTTGCACCTGCAATGTCTTTAGCGCGCTGTTATCGTCGGCGTAAGCTTATAAGTATATTTAACTCATCAATTTTAAGATTTCTGCGCCTTAGCGCGTTGTTGTTATAGCAATTAGGTATATAACCAGGGATTTAGGTTGCAGAGAGCTCTTGTAGTGTTGTTGTCTCTAGATCTTGTTCTGCCAAGAGAACTTCGGTTGGAGTATCGTTGTTCTATTGCCGGCTCACGTAAGGAGAAGGTGATGTAGGCGTGAGCAATCCACCTCCCAGAAACAAATCCTCTACGTCCTTATCAACTGCGTCATTCTCGTCAATTCTGTTCTCACCCCCTACCTGCTGCTGGCTAGCCTGAGCTGCCTCTGCAGGTACTGTACGGCTTTATCTAAGCGTCATGAGCTCTTTAATAGCGATATCGTCAGATTCAGCTTCTTCTAGGAAAGCAAGTAGCTTTATAACTTCTTTAATAACTAACTTAGCTGCGTAGCCTTCTAGTCCTTCGTAAAATCGCGTTGGCTCGAAAACGACGTCTCTCGCTCGAATTACTCTATCCTTTGTGGGCAGCCAGATTCTGAAGATGTTCGTTAAATCGTAGCCTACAAGGTGTCTTATAAGAGCTCTCGACTCTAGCTTATTACCTCTTTTAATAGACGGATTTCGGACGTATGCTCGACAGCCTATAGGACGCAAGTAGTTTACCTTTAGCTTTAATCCCTACACAATCTTATATAGAGTCTTCTAGCCTAGCGCTTTAGTTAGTGTGCGATTTAGTATGTACGCTACTGTTCTTAATAGCTCGTTTAATAATGACTTTAGTAGATTTCCTTTAAGCCTCATGGCTCGAGCTCGAATAATAATAATCTTGCCTGCTCGCTCTGCAAGGCTGTTTTGCTCATCTGCGTAGTCTGCCCGCGGCTTATATCGAATCCCTAGCTTGGCGCAAAGCTCCTCTAATACATTTAGTGCAACTCCATATCCTTGGTTATTATTAGTCTTAATTGCAGTAACGTTGCTATTAAAGATACGCTATATCTTGCAAATCTTTTAGACAAGCTAGCGGCTCAGGAATGCCTTCGTACGCTGTAGAAAGCAGTCAACTTTATGCTACTTACTATACTAGTCTACTATGTGACCTGCAACTCAGTCACTATTAAGACAAGAGTCTACCTCTTAAGGTAGTAGCTATATAAAGTCTATAGCAACGCGATAGAACTTCCTTAGTGTAAAGTCTTCCTGTGGTCTTCTAGAGACCTGCTTTAAGAGCTTTAATTCAACACATACGCCACAAAAGTCGCTGTCTTTACCTTTAACTCGCAAGCCTTCCACATAATTAGCTAGTTTCTTAATAGCCTTCTTGCTAGGATAACCCTAGGTACTATAGGCTATCCTATAGTCGACTATAAGGTCACGTTAAGGGTCCTTTAATGGCCGGTAAGTAGTGCTAAAGGATAATAATAGGCGTATGTCTAGGCGGCGGCTGGCATCAGCGTTAACTAGCCAGTGGCTGTTATTATACTCTAGTTGTGTAACCACAGTTTTCTTGCTAACTTTATATAGCAAATCTTGTCCTAAGTTAAAGTGGATCTGACTTAAGCGATAGCGTGCTAGGCCTATAAGGCTCGTTAAGAAGCCTTTAACTAAGGCAACGTGTGTTAGGACTATAGGTAACAAGCCTTTCGGTGTTTTCACGGTCAGCATCATGCTGCCCCATGCAGTAATCTTAATACGGCCTGTTCCTGCTCCTACAAAGTCGTGGGCGCTGGCTTCGTATTCTCTCGTCTAGCCAGGCCAGGATTCGGTGTTGATAATGTGAGTGTTCGAGCCAGGATCAAGGATAAATCAATTACTTAATAAGTCGTAGTTGCTAACATTGTCCAGCGTAGATAGAGCTACTAGCTCTTTTATAGGTTTAACGTTGTCGTTAAGTACTAGATCCTCCTCGTCATTGTGCCTATCACGCTCGTCACGCTCGTTACGCTCGTCACGCTCGTCAACTATAATGGTATCAGATACCATATATTAGGCAGTGTAAGTTAATGGATTAGAAGGAGGCTTACCATTATCAATAGTAACTACTATCTTAGAGCTTAACTAAGTTGCCTTCCAGTCCTGTATAGCTTTCTCCACCTTCGCCTTTAAGCTCGGATCCTTGGCAAAGGCTACTACCACTTTCTTACTAGCCTCCTTATTATTATATCCTTAGAGTCAGTTAGGAGCGTCTGGGTTCATCACCCAGCACTTAGACTATAAGTGTCTTTTGCCATAGAGGTATATACCGCTTCGAGAAGGTTTATTACTTTGTAGTATTATTAGCTTTACTATCTCTAGCTCTACCGCGTGTGCACTAAAGCCTGTACTAATTAGACATGTACGCTTCAGGTATGCTGAGAACTCGGCGACGTAGTCCTCCACTAATAGGACTTTCATACCAAGCCTTTCCTTTTGGATCAGGTCTCGCAGACCTGCTATTCCGTATTCGGGGTCAATTATCTTATAGGAGACTAGGAAGTCCTCCTGCGCACGGGTATCCTTAGTCTCTAAAAGCTTAATAGCCTTGCACTAGCTAGTAACCTCAATCTAATATCAAAGCTATTCTTCAACCTTTCTGCCCTTTAGCGGTGTCTAAAGATCCTTATATTTCGCAATTAAATCGCGACGACGCGTCGCATCTAATAGTATAAAATGTTTTTTAAGGGTTATAAGTCGTTCGTGCGGCGTATCCTTATCCTTAATTAGGTATATATAATGCGCTGCTATCGTTTTATTAATCTTAGAGTTAAAGTTTGCTAGAGCCTTAAGCTAACGCTTATACTTTAGATCCTTCTTCTCCCATCGCTCGTACGCCCAACGATAGTCGGCTCGCTGCTCAGTATTCAAGCTAGCATATAATGTAGCTCGTCAGTCGTAGTCGCTTAGCTAAGGTTCTATTGGCTCCTCTAGCTGGGGTAGCTAGTCTACTACAACATCTAGGTCGACGTACTTCCAGAGTTAATTCTTTTACGCTATATCCTTACGGATAAATAGCCATTTGTGCCAATCTTCTAATCGGCTAAGTACGATTGTCACCCTTATAACTACTAGGTCCGCTTCGGTAGTCATGGTGCTCGTAGGGTTTCTCTACTCTATATGTGAGTAGGCAGGTAATTTAGGTAAGTAAGATCCCGTCGTAATCTAGGCTTATAACTATAGCAGTTGTTGCTGCAAAGCGAAAGTCGGGAAAACACTAATTTAATTATATGTGTATAGTAACTAAGATATATACTGCTGAGCAAATTAGGCAGCAGCAAACAAGTGTAGGCAGCAGGAAAATGAGTATAGGCAGCAGTAAGCTAGCATAGGCAACAGTGAACGATCCGAATACCGTTACATTAATTAATACTAGCGTAAAGTTAGATTAATTCTCTATGCTATAGTTATAACTTAACTAGATATCGCCTTTATAAGCTCTAGATTATCACGATTCTTATCTAACCTAAGCAAAGAGTACTAAGTAGCTGCTAACTAAGTTCTCCTCTATCTTACTAATACTAAATCACTAGGTTTTTAGCTTGGGGGTGCAGATACTCTAGAAGTAGTAAGCGACGCATTATTTGCTAATAATACACTTAATTGTAAGAGTTTATAAGGATACGTTATTAAATTATTTAGTGGCCTGATTGCCTGGAAAGCAAGCAAGCAAGATATAGTTACTATATTAATAATAGAGGCTGAACTTCTAGCGCTTTTATAAGTAGCTAAGGAGGCCATCTTTACTTTACGAATACTTTAGGAGCTCTAGATTACTGTGAGCAATTGCCTAATTATAATTAACTACGATAATTAATAGACTATTTGCCTTATTACTGAAGAAATCGCAAAGCTGCAGACTAAGCTCCGCTATGTAGATATCTATAATTATTAGCTAAGACAAGAAGTTACACTTAGGATAATTAAGGTAGACTATTAACGCTTAGAGGACATAGTTGCAGATAGACTTACAAAGGCCCTGCTAGTGAATAAATAGAGCAAGTTTCTGAATAGGCTAGGACTTAAAGATATATTAGACAAGATTACTAATTAAGAGGTTACCCTGCAGGATCTACAGCAGAGGATAGAGGCCTTTAAGTTAGAATAATAGACAGATGAATAATGCAAAGGTCTAGCTTAAGGATAAGCCCAAGCTAAGGGGGTGTGTCCGATTATATAGCCTCTATCTGTTGTGGATATAAGGCTGGAGCACTCTCTCTTTTGTACTATTCTAAATAGGGCTAGCGCTGCAGCGGCACTTATTTGGAGCCTCGCACACATCTGCATTCCAGCAACACAGAACACGAACATCATCAATCAATCATCACATCCATCAAATTCTCATCATTGCATTATCTCAAAGTGACAGAACACTATCAAATCTGACAACAACCTATATAGCAGGCAAATACCTAATTAAAGTATTCGCGGTAGGTAGTCAGAGAACTTGGCATTTACTAACTTCCCTTTTACTACTAACTTTAAAGTAAGATATAAGGTCTTTCTACGCGTGCGCTTTTTAGCTTATACTATAATTTTCTTATTTTATAATAGGCGTACAATAACTATAGCTAACTATTTCTTATCCTTTATAACCTTTTTTCTATACTCCTTTCGGGTCTTATCTAAGGAAGACTAAGACATGTTAATATGTAAATAGCTAAAACGCATATACTTAGTATACTTTAAAATAGAATTAGGTATAATATAATACTTACGGGCGTTAGATTCGCATTTAAAATAAGAATACTCTGCAATAGTGTTAGTGTGACGGTTAAGAACATTCTACTCCGACAGGAGCAGAAGGTTAGCCTTTTGCTCCGCGATAGTTAGTTTAAAGAATTTTATTATATAAATAGAGTTTATAGATAGTAGAGTTAACAGGCATAACAATAGCGCACTTAGGAATATAAAGAGTAAGGTTACGCTTATATAATATAGGTAAAACCTAAGCACGTGATTCGAGGACAAATCGCGGGAAAAGGGAAATAATATTAGGATCTAGGATCTAAAGAAAGGCTACGCTAGTTTTGTATCTACACCCCACGCTTATTTTCCAGGAATAACTAGATACGTGACTACGCTGTAGGGCGCTAAGTTACGTACCATTTTGGATCGCTTCCTATCCTCAAATTTGCCCGGTGTGCTTGGATTGAACGATGGCCAAACAGCGATTGACTTGAGAAATATAGATATTGCTCATGAGATACTGATCCTGATAGCAAGTGTCCCTCTCGCCGCGCTTAAAGCAAACGGAGAGCCTTTCGTACGTCGTCCAGATCCCCTACAATGTCACAAAACAAGACATGGTTTACCAACAGCTCGAATGCGCGTTTTCTAGGCCGAAAAGCTTCGTTATGTTTGTGCTACCCTTCTTGAAGTAACGCAAAGGCATGTGCCAGCCCAGCTCCTGACACGGGCGAAGAAACACTTTACTGCTTTACTGGACTATCTCTCACATCTTGACTCTCGCGTGTCCGATAAAATTGACTCAGCGATATCACTAACTTTGGAATAAAAATGGCAATCATAGCTCCAACACAATAGGCCCACATGTCCTCGGCTGCCAGGACCTCGAAATATGCATCAAATCAGTAAATCTGCACTTTTTTTGCATATCTATACAACTTATGCACACAAAAATGCGTCACTTCATAGGCAGCATAATACCTCGGGGTTTTGTCAAAGTACACTATTTCTCCTCGGCGAAAATGAAATACTCCGGGGAATTCCGCTTTTGGATGGAAATCGGGCCAATCCAAACTAAGGTATTTAGCTTGAATGAAAAAGTGGCTCCACACTACAGCTGCCCAGGTTATTACTGCCAGAACATCATAGTGCTTCCCCTCAAGCACGCCATGAACGTTGAGGGACAAACTTGATAGCTCATGGGTTCGGAGAAACTCCAAACCCCTGCTCTTGCGACGACTTCATGGGAACTAGAGTTAATCCGAGCACGCCTATCAAGGTGGGCGTGAGTAGTCCAACCTATTACTCCGTACGTGAAGCGACACTGAGTTACATTCAGCGAATAGAAAAGCTGCTAGAATATCCATAAAGTTACCCCCGAGATTTGTAATCTGGATTCACTCCGGGATCGGTTGCACACGGCCTAAATCTCGCGGTCGTATCGTCTTTGGATTATCTTGAGCAGATTGCACATGCAGTGTTCCACATCGATATGGGAATATATATACCGACCTACCAGACACACTCTCCATCTCATCCTTACATCATTCTACTACTCGAGTGCTTTCATTCAACAAAGTCAAAAAGTTGTTTAGATAAGTCGGCAAAAATCAGAGTCGCAATCGCAGGCGCGGGCGGTTACACGAGATCTTCCATTGTAAATGCCCTGCTGGCAACTCCCGAGAAATATGTATGTTAGCACGCCTGAACGGTTGTTCAGGACGGCGCCCCCTCCCCCCTCTCTTTTGACTCTTTATCTTCTCTATGCGTGCTCGGACTACTGACCTTTTAACAGGAGGTGACGGCTTTAACACGGCCAGAGTCTGTCACGGTTTGGAGTCTCCCTTTCCCCACTTGTAGTGGCGCCTCACCTGTGTTGAGATGCGACTACCCATCCTGCACTAGCGCTGTTTACAGCCACTCATGTATACCTACTGTTCGTAGCTTCACCCAATACAACAACAAGTACAATTCTCAATTTCTTCCGTATGCGTATGGATCACTAGCTCTCACAGAGTCCGTAGGGAAAAGTCAATATGTCGAGCTTGCGAGCATGGAGTGATTATGTCGCGGTGGGCCGAACGGCTGGTGCGCAGTAGAAAAGATTGTGGAATTCTTCTGCTCGAGGGTGTACTATCTAGAAGCTACCGAGTATGTATGTGTACGAGCGTAAACATCGCTAGTCCCAGATAGGTGTAGCCCTCTCAGAAAGGTGAGTGGCAACTAAGCAAGGGTAGGAGTAACCATCTCATCGAGTAAGAGCCATTAAACCGTCACAGATTATCAAGCCCGTCAAGCTCGAAGCGTCGTCGGGCATCTTGGCCTAGACGCTTTCCGGCATCGACGTTGTCATCTCCTGTATGACAATCTTACAAATGCAGGAGGAGTTCGCTCTCATTGAGGCATCAAAGGCGGCTGGTGTGGGTCGCTATGTGCCGAGCTTTTTCGGCCCCTGCAGCCCACCCCGAGGTGTGCTAATGCCTGTAGAAATGGTAAGGGATTTTATCGATACCTTCAACCTATCCCTGTAAAATGCCTATGAGTCTACATTGGCTGACTGGAAGTCCTGAACACAGAAGGGGAAAATGCTGGACCACGTTAGGTCCTTGTACCTCCCGTACACCGTTATCGATATTGGTTGGTGGTATCAGCTGTTTTTGCCATCCTTGCCTTCCGGAACGATCAAGGTTCAGAGGGAAACCTCCATTGCAAGGATCATCGGTGACGGCAACACACCCTGGGCGCTTACAGATAACCGCGACATCGGAAAATTTGTTGCAAAAATGATTGCTGATCCGAGGATATTGAACAAACCCGTCTTTGGATATGGTGAGATTCGTACGTAGAACGAAGTGTGGGAGATTTTTGAAAAGGTCAGCGGAGAGTCAGTTCCGCGGGAATATGTACGTGCTACCATGCCATTCATACGATTAACATCCCCCTTCGCAGTAACATACTGATTGAGACTGTATAGGTTGTCAGTTGCCCTGGTGACCCTACGGTCCACCGTGCACCTGCTTAGTCATCGATTCTCTGTTCGTGTACTATAGATAGCTAGTCTCAGCACACACACAATACACATCGACTTTCTGTCCACTTTTGAGCCCCACTCATCTGTCATAGGTGACCAAGGAAGAGTTGCACAAGAATATCAAGGAAGGCCAGGCCGCAATTGCCGAGAATCCTATGGATGTATCGGTCATGCTACCCCTAGTTACTGCACAGTACAGAGATCTCTTGGGAGTTCAGGGGTTCAATACCCCAGAGTATGCGAAATACCTGGGATATCTCGACGCAAGGGAGCTCTATCCCGATCTTGTCCTCATGCCTTTCGAGGAATATGTTAAGGATGCATTCTATGGTAGAACCAAGGCTGGATACTCTTCGTTCAGCAGCCTTAGCTAGCTGAGTATTATTCAGTGTACAGCAATAGCCCTCTTGGTCCCAAAGGAATTTCTCGAACAACGTGAGAAGCATGCCGACCACAACTTTCAGGATAGTGCTCTAGATCAAAATAAAATGCGCTTGCTCAATTCAATCGAATCGTTATCCTCTTCACAATAATTCGACATGTTCTTCTGATGCTGTTTAGTTCGTCTTTCGAGGTATTCAGACAGGTCACAGTGCTCCTGATGCCGATATAAAAGACAGCTTGTATACCTTGGACATGCCCCAGAAAAGGACAAGCCCTCTATCGCAGTAGCTACAGGGAGTGAGGCCGTTCATCACCTTCTGACCTAGCTTGGATTGCGACCGAAATCTCGTTCAACCTATGCGCATCAAGTCTGACCATTCGAAAAAAGCATCCAAAGATAACTCGACTCCACAAATTCATTCCAGGAACCCAGGACGGTGAGTTGGAAGACCAGCCCACAGCCTCTCCGCATGTATGCTTGTTCCCGAAGCTCAGTATAGACAGGGTTTCGTACTAATGAACGTATTTAGCTTGAAAATTCGTTATAGTGTCAAATAGCACTTCAAAGCTTACAAAATCAAGGCGTAATGCATTGAGTAATAACGTGGGACTCGTTTTGAGTGGGTTTCCGGCGCAACAGTGCCCCTATAGTTATTCAGATGCTACTTTATCAGTGAAAATTAACTACCTTGATCATTAGAGCTTCATGAACTCCGTTGCCTGGTACCTCTTTCCCGCACGCGCTCGGGCTTTCCTTCTTTCAGTCCCTGCACACCTTCCACATTGCAAGTAGATAAGACTAACTCGGAGCACAGATGCACTCCATACCATCACCCACACCTAAATTCTAGCCCTTGCGACTGTACAGCCATCGTTAGCCGCGAATACATTCACCTATCGTTACAATGTCCGGCTGGCACGATCAACGCGGGTAGCACCATCAGCATGACAGCCAGCCTGGACGGTATCCTCACTCCTCGGCGCGAATTCCCTCTTGGAAGAAAGCCAGCGAACGACACACTGGAGAGAGTTGATTCCAATGAGGCTACCGAACCTGGAGAAATCCTTTGGGTTGCACATTGTTCCCTTCTCGAAACAGGAACGCGCCGCACTTGAGCTGAGGGCGCTGATATTGTAAAGACTACAAGAACATCCTCCGGTAGTGACAATCTACCCGCGCTGCTCTACAACCTCGATGTATACCTGGTGTCTCGTGGCCATCTCGTTCCCGGGGATAATTGTGATGTGCCTGGGGATCTTTGTGAGGTGTTCTAGGCGTACGTTCAATAGGACAGCCTTCTCCGGCGTGATGGAGCAGTTCCTCAGGATGTCGTCCGGCCATCGGACTCCGACAGCTCGTTTCGCGCGGCACCGTCCATCTAGCCGTTAGATGCAGGTCAGGTTCAAATCCATGGGTACTGTAACACTCATGACGCACGAATTTGGACCACCTAACACGGCGCTGCAGATCTCAACGGCCCTCTGCGTCATCGGCGAGTGCGTCAGCCCCGCCACCAGACCCCTTACGCACGGCTTCACCGAGAGCAGAAGGCATGGAGCTGTTGGCCACGATCGCCGAGCTATCAGCTATGGGCCGACTCTTTCGCATCGCGAATGCCCACATACATTACTGGAAGACGAAAGCCGAGCGAGCCGAACAAGAACTTTGGAACAAGAAGGCGTCAGGAGAGATCTGTCTACGACGGAACACTTATGATGCGTTGGTGAAGAAAGACGGCAGATTGCAGAACGCGCCACCACCAATGCCAGCGCCAGTCGCCGAAGCGCTGCCAAACCGGAAAGAGGTAGCAGTGAGCTGTGCCCGAGCCGGAGAAGCAATCTATAAGCTCGCAGATGAGCTCTGGCCCGCAAGGAAGAGCACGACTGCGACTCTTGTAGAATGGGTCAGAGGGAAATGGCTGGGGTTTCGGCAGTTGATTGGGAAGTGGATATAATGCTGTTTGGATTTGATACTCAATCGATGAAGCATGGGGCAAGACGTAGAGAGGTGGTTACATCGTTGCGATTGGGAGATATTGGATAGCTCCTCTTTTCAAATCCATCATTGATGATGACCATACAACTACCGTGCCGGTGAATCCAGCACCAAGGACCGCCTAGGCCTGTCGAGGCCACGCAACGCCCGATTAGATGCTCTTGACAGCGAATATCTTGAACGAGCCTACCCACAATCAGCGAATGGTCGTGCCAAAAATCCCCTCGACGGTACTCACCAGCCCACTCATTCAAATCCACATCCCTCCAGCTCGTCTTCATGCCCTCAACCACGCCCGCAGCTGGCTTCTCCGCTCCACAACACCCCTCCCTCTCCTTCCCCTCCCCGCCATCCTCCGCCCGCGTATAAACATTCAAATCCACCCCCGCATCCACCACCACCACCTCCTCAAATCCCGCCTCCCTCATCCACCCTTCATACTCCTCCCTCCTACTCGCGCCCGCGACACACCCCACATACAGCGCAACATCCCTCTTCATCATTGCCGGTAACTCTTTCCTTGTTAGAATATCCGAAACCGCGAGACGTCCGCCGGGCCGGAGTATGCGGAAGATTTCTTTGAAAACGAGAGGTTTCTCGGCGGCGGGGACGAGGTTGATGACGCAGTTCGATATGACGACGTGGGCGGAGGCGGATTCGAGGGGAAGAGATGTGATGAGGGAGTGCAGGAATGTGGTGTTGGTTATGCCGGACCGGACAGCGTTGGTGCGGGCTTTGAGGAGCATGTCCTATGCTCCCCCAGGGCTCTTGATTAGCATTTCACCTGCACGTATAGAGTGGGCGTGGAAAGAGGAGACGTGCTGAGGGGTCGGTTAGGTACCTCGTTCATATCCACGCCGATGACATGTCCGCTTACACCGACTTTGCGCGCTGCGAGGAAGCAGTCGAAGCCGGCGCCGCAGCCGAGATCGACGACGGTTTCGCCGGCTGCGAGGTTGGCGAGGGCGAGTGGGTTGCCGCAGCTTACGCCGAGGTTGGAGTCCGCGGGGATGGAGGAGAGGTCTGCGGCGGAGTAGCCGAAGGCGAGGGCGGCGGTGATGGTGTAGTTAGGGGAGGAGGAGGTGAGGGCGGTGGTGGTGTAGCGGTCGCGGACGGCGGTGTAGATGGTGGCAGAGTCCATTCTTGCAGTGAGATGTATGAGTGATTTTTTCTTCTCTTTTATATGCTCAAGATTGCGAGCCTTCAAGTTCACGCGTGAGGGTTGTGGTGCGTTGAAGGTGTATGGGGGGACCTGAAATGTAGGAATTGGACATGGTGTTGTCATTCTCGTATCTGTTATACATGCTCGGTATGTCACTCAATACCACCAATGTTCACCGACGTGTGTACACATCTCGACCCACCGCCCTCGTATAAAAGTGGTTGCTCCCCCGCATCAGGGTCTAGTGGGGCAGATCCCGATATGTCACCGCCTCCGACTTGCTGCGACAGCCACCCTTCAGGCTCCAACTTGTTTCGAGCGCTATACGTTTCACATCTTCTTCACTCCAGCCCAGCCAGCTTGCACAACACAAAAAAAACATTTACTCCTCCATAGTTCACAACCAATTTTCCATTCTCATAACTTCCTCCTCCTTCTCAGAGCTCGCATGCTCACCGGCTGAGCACAATGGTCTCCCTCCCAGCCCTCCCCTCGCCAACATCGTCGTCCTACACATCCAGCTCCACAGCGAGCTCCTCCCCACCACCCACCGGTGCACCCTCAAAACGCGGACGCAACCGCGTCTCCGCAGAGCACACGCTCACCCGCGTGCGGGAAAACCAGCGGCGCCACCGCGCCCGCCGGAAGGACTATATCGCGACGCTCGAGCAGAAGCTCGCAGATACCGAAGCGCAGCTCGCAGATGCGCGCGCGGAAATAGTCTTGCTCCGCCAGGAACGAGAGCGAGAGCAAGAGCAATCGAGGGTGCGAAACGATAGCGTGATCCAGGCAGATATTTCTGGCGAGATGATGGCTTTGGAGCGGCTCGTTGATGCGCTGCCCACGCCTGTTGCGGGGGAAACCTTCCCGACTCACAACGACCTGCCGGAAACCCTTCTTGACGAGCCATCGCTCAGCCTCTCCCTCCCCCCCAAAACCCTCGAAATCGTCGCCCCAACGGCACCTCCCTGCTGCGAAGACACCCCACCTGCCGCATCTCCCGAGTGCTCCTCATGCCACACGCGCCCGGCGCCGCTGCCCAGCGAGAGCACGACGCTCTGCGCGCAAGCCTACGTGCTTATCGCGCAGCAGAACTTCCGCGGCATCGACGCGGGGACGATTCGGCTGTGGCTGTACCAGGGGTACCGGCGGGCGCGGCGCGAGGGGGAGGGGTGTAGAGTGGAGAATGGCGCGCTGTTCCGGTTGTTGGATTATATCAGTGGGGTCTAGAAAATCTTGCTTACTTTAATGGCAACCACAGGGGAAAAGAGGCGGAGGAGATGAAGAAGATACCCAGAAGTAGCGCGTTTTCATATTATGGGTGGCGTTGGAATGTCGACTAGGGAATTACATTGGAATGCTTATGGCTATCCTATCCTATCCGCTATGCATGTACGCCTATCTGAACAAACGGGGAAATTCGATCTGTAGAACTGAGCATTACATCGTAAACCGTGAGCGTCTACGCAAGGCTGCGCTTCTAGCGACCCATGCGGATGACGCCCGCCGCCATCAGCTTCTGCACCTTGGAGCGGATGTTTGCGTTCTTGAGATGGTCTTGCAGGGCCGCCGGGTCTTCCTTGGCTTGTTGCAGAATGCTCTGCATGACGGGGTCTTGCAGAATCGAAACGATCTGGGCACAGTCAGTACCGCGTGGATCTTGCTGGAGTGGTGCTTCGAGCTTACCTCGGGATCCCTCTGGATGCGCTCCATCGTCTCCTGCTCTGTCTCGCCCTCGCGCGCCGAGTATTGCGCCTGCAGCGCCTTCTGCTCCTGCTGCTGGATCTCGCGAGCATTCTTACCGTCTTCGTCGTGCTCCGCAGCCTCCGCGCACGTATCAATACACTTGTTGTACTCGCGCATGGCAAAGTAGGCCTGTGCTTTCCGCAGGTATGCGCGGATGAACTTGGGGTCGCGCTTGATCGCCTCGTCGCAGTCCTGCACCGCCGACGGGAAAGTCAGCAGCTTGATGAAGCAGGCTGCTCGGTTGGAGTAGCCACGCGGGTCGTCGGGCGCACGCTTGATCATCTCCGAGTAGGCTTCGACGGCAGCGGGCCAGTCGGCCTCCTTAAACTTGGCGTTTCCGAGTTCGCGCGCCTTCTCGGCTTCTTCGGGGTTGATGTACGACTCCTTCTCTTGCTTGATCTTGGCCTTCTCGGCTGCGCGCAGCTTCGCGAGGACCTCTGGCGTCTTGTGCTCTGTTTGTGCCTTTTGGTAGTAGAGGATGGCGTTGGCGAGGTCGCCTTGCTTCTCGTACGCACTGCCGATGCGAGCAAATGCCTTTGCGATCATCTTGAAGTCTGCGTAGATCTCGCGGCCGTACTCCACGGCCTGATTGCAAGCTTCGATACAGCCCTGGTAGTCACCCTTTTCGAACTTGGCTGCTCCCAGGTTCGTCAGGTACGTGATATCCTTGTGTGTCTCCCATGCCTTGTGGTATTGCTCAATGGCTTCGTCGAACTGGCGCTTCTTGTAGAGTTCTGTGCCCTTCTTCTTAAACTCGTCTGCCTTGGCCTTGGCCTCCTTCGCTGCCTTGTCCTCCTCGGTCTCTTCTTCTTGTACCGGTTCGGGCTCGGGAGCTTTCTTTGGTTCCTCCTTCTGTGGTGGCTTGTAGTCCGGCATCTCGACGTCCTCTTCAACATCCCCAGAAGCGCTGGCCTGCTGTGCGCCTGCCGGCGGTTCACCAAACTGCATGTCGATGCCCAGTAGCACGCTCATGACTTGCAAGAACCGGGGGTCCTGCATGGCCATTCCAACATCGTTCGGGTTCTTCTGTAGCTGCTGGAGCTTGCGCATGAACTCGGCGTCGGCAAGCAGCGGCGCAGTCTTCGGGTTGCTGGCGAGCTTTTGGAACATTTGCGGGTCGCTGAACATGCCACCAAGGCCGCCTGAAGCGTCACCACCATCGGCTCGCGCTTCGGCTTCAATGGCGCGCTTCACAGATTCGAGGCCCGCTTTCGCCTGCGCGTTGTTCGCATCGAGCTTCAGCGCCTGCTCGAAAGCATCCGTAGCTCCCACTGCACCCGTCAGCAATGCCCTAATATATTGTGTATATGGGTGTCGTACCGAGATCACCGCCGCCGTGTAGCGCAGTGCCTTTGCGTCCCCAGCCTTTCGACCAGTCCGGCTTGATCTCCACCACCTTGTCCGCGTCTTCCAGCGCCTTGGTGTAGTCCTTCAGCGAGGCATAGGCGCCTGATCGATTCGAGTATAACACGTGATTTGAAGGGTCTAGTTCAATAGCTTGCGAAAACTTCTCACTGCGAGCTTGTGAGTATGTGCGTTTGGGTTGTGTATGCGGGGAAGCCTTACATAGACTCCTCGAACTTCTTTTCTGCAAAGAGCTTGTTGCCCTCCGCCTTGAGTGCGTCGGCCATTGTGAGTAGTGTGAAGAGTTTCGAAAAGACGGAACAGGACTCGTGATCGGTATACTGGGTGAAGCGGGCAGTAGTGGTGTGGTAAATAAATGTTCGGTTTCGGAGTTTCTAGTCGATTCTATAGGATAAGCTGCGATGCTGCCCCGCTAGCCACCCAGACAGGAATGGCGCCCTATCCTAGTGAGAGCTTAGGGCTGAAGGGTGCCGGGAAATAACAATCAAACACCAATACCACCGGGATTTCTGATTCAAGGTCATATTGAAAGGGCAGAGAAGAACTCTGTACCCTAAAACTTTAAAGTTGGTAAGAGTCAACTTTGCCGGTTACCTGTGACCCTCTCCCGCGGGTCCATCATCCTGGTCCGGCTCCTGTTCCTGATACTACGCATAGTTTGTTACCTTCAGAGCACCCGTCACTTGACGCATCATGCCTTCCACACTTACACAGTATGCTTGGCAAGCACATCCTACACAGTTGGCTGTCACAGACAAGATCATCGTCCGCAATCTGCAGGCTACTGTTGATGCAGGTGTAGATGTCTGGGGCAGGGAAAAGAAACAGCGGGCACTCCTCACCGTGACGCTGTCATTGCTCACTCCTTTCGATTCCGCTGCCGATGCCGATGCCCTCGACAACAGTACGGTTCACTATGGAAAGCTCAGCAAGGATATCCAAGCCCACGTCAGCACCGAAACTCGTTATGAATCAACGTTCAAGCTCGCTGAATCAATTAAACGCTGTGTGTTAAAGACGGCGGGAGCTACCAATCTCAAATCCATCGAAGTGGATGTCTTCTATCCCAAAGGCAGCATGCTGGGAGAGGGTGCCGGCTTTGCGTACGGAAGGAGTGCACCGGGACATCTAGACGAAGAAGCTGCGGGATACCTCCAGATGTACCTTCGCAACATTCGGATACCATGTCTCATCGGAATCAATGCAAACGAAAGACTACAGAAGCAGCCCGTTGTTGTCAACGTCTGGGTTGATAGGATCAACCCTATTCGAAGCGATCAATACCCGATTCTTGAACAACAAATTGTCGACGTGAGGTCCAAAAGCTCGTACAAAGGCCGTATCGCTAACAGCCATTAGGTGATTTCCAGCTCTTCGTTCGAGACGCTCGAATCGCTCAGCACTACCGTTATCCGTCACCTGCGAGAGAAGTTCTTCGTCGAGCAATCTGATAAGGAGTGGAACACATCTATCAGGCTACGAATCGAAAAGCCACACGCCGTGCCTGCTGCAGATGCTCCTGCTATCGAGATCGTCCGAAGCGTTTGAAGAACACAGTCGGCATCTTTGGCATGAACTCTTTGATGCGCAATAGATGGGCAATGACGCCAAAAATCTGCCTGGAGTTCGGAGGAGTGAGAACATCGATACCGCTGGATTGAGTCTGCTTTAGCGCAGCGTGGATGTGTAGACTCGTACTGGCATGAACCCTGGACCGGAAAGTCGTGCAATGGGGCTCCACTATTGAACGTTTGAATCCAAAGATATGCGTTTCGATAGACTTTCAATAGAACAGAAAAAGCAATTGAGACGTGCAATCTCCACAAAGCCCATCCGAACCTCACTTTCGTCGGTGTTGGCCTGGCAATGACGAGATAAGACTCGGTGATAGACATGGTATAAGAAGTCAACAAGCGAGTACGGGCTGGTGTCATTGAGGCTGCAGCTGTCAACAGCCAGGCTAACATTCTCCCGTCTGCCGCTCCCCACGCACGTGGGTGCGTCACTGCACACCGCCGCGTGGGATTGTCTTGTGCGCCACAGGATATAGTTTTTATATGCCGTGGCGTCCACCTCAACATTGTTTTCAGTCTCAATAAATTCTGTTTCCGACATCTGTTCGCTTCCACGGCGACGAGTCGCATGCATTGCAACGCGAGGTTGCATTCACTGGCTCCAGACTCATGTCTGGGTGCCTAGGTAAATGTTTGGCGGATTCTCGCCAGACCATTGTACTGTAGCGCCATGTCCGCTGACGATCCACCACCTCTGGACTGACCGCCTTGTGCCCCTGTTCGGATGCTTTCCCGCGGGTGGGTCGCGAGCCACCTTCGGGCTGGAGCGCAGGCAACAAGGGTCTCCGATAAATTTGCATCTAGAAGCTCTGACCACTATCTTTGGGACTCAACAACAATTGTGCATGGTGTGTTATTCACAGTCGCAGGGTTTGCTTTGGTCGACGGGGGTCAAAGAGTTGCCACTCGGGAGGTTTCGCTGAAGATATTTTCGAATCCTTGCGAAGAGTAGCTAGCCTTGGAATGAGGCGCAATGACGACGAGGGGGGTGAGGGGTATGGTTTGGCGAGCTGTACGCCTTCGAGCTCCAAAATCTATCGAGACATGTATCGACGGCCTCTTTCTACAAAAGGGAAGCTAGACAATAGTAAACAACGTATAAAAGCTGCACAGCTGGTCTACGGCCGCCCCAACTCTCCACGCAATCGGCTATTCCGTATCCATATCATAGGCCCAGCACCTGCACATTCTCGCCTGCCCCACGTTCGCGCAGCAGCTACCCGCACGGCCCCATTGCGCCTGCCGTGAAGTACAAGTTTCCGCGCTCTGGTGCTTCTTTCCTGGACACCTCTCCCTCGCTCTCACCTCCTCCCACTCCCATCAATCACATATCACAGCATGGCCTCTCGCGCTATCCCCTCGCACCTGAAGCCATCCGCCGCGGCGGGCAATGGCGAGGACGGC
The DNA here is from genome assembly GCA_010015655.1 of Bimuria novae-zelandiae CBS 107.79. NCBI lineage: Eukaryota > Fungi > Ascomycota > Dothideomycetes > Pleosporales > Didymosphaeriaceae > Bimuria > Bimuria novae-zelandiae. The sequence continues at coordinate 952,886 of ML976659.1, forward strand.
GGTTCTCAGCGACACCACGGCAAGACTGCCTCTCATTTCGTGAGTACACTCTTTCTTCAGTCTGTAGCCCCCCGATACCGGTAGCACCCTTACATGTGCTCAATCCACCTATCGAAGAGAGCTGTACCGGCCGCTCTTTCCTCGAGTATTTTCACGGGAAGCTGCTGCTCCTGATGTTGAAGGCAAGAGGCGGTGACGACAGATGGTGCGAGAGGAGCACCCCACTCTCTACGAATGTGGATATCTTGAGTCTCCCCCAGGGCTTTTGTCTTGTGGCTCTGCACTCCGAAGCAGGTTGCCTGTTACAGCGTCGCTCAAGCTACTTGTCACTTGGTCCCACTCTCGCCCGACCCACCCTGTGATCAAGCCGGGTATCACCAGCCATGTCACTCTCAGCCGCCGCGAGCTCGGCAGTTTCTTTCTACAACACCAAGGACCAGCTTCTCGACGGCGTCACCCAATCGGAAGTGTACATGATGAGCCTATCCCTGACATCAGACCAGGCCTTTGAGAACACGTCGACCAACGTGGCGGCCTCGCAGATGCGAAATGCCCTCAACAAGCTCGCCGACACGGTGACGAACCCGGATGAGAAGAAGGTACGCATCCACAATCTCCTGCAAATAGCCCTCAGCATGGCTACAGATGGCTTCGTTGAGGCTTTTGTCTCTACTGGCCTCAACAGCAGCAGAACTATACCGGCTTTAGACGGCTGCTAACTGATAGTAGCGTTTCGAGACCGAGATGGACAACTTCTTCGCGCTCTTCCGACGATACCTCAACGACAAGGCCAAGGGTACTGCCATTGACTGGAACCGCATTGCCCCGCCGAAGGCCGAGCAGGTCATCAACTACGATGACCTTGCCAACTCCGAGGCGGTCGAATACCTGAACAAGCTGGCTGTGGTCAAGCTGAACGGTGGTCTTGGTACCTCCATGGGTTGCGTTGGCCCGAAGTCGGTCATCGAGGTCCGTGACGGCATGTCCTTCCTGGACTTGTCGGTGCGCCAGATCGAGTACCTCAACCGGCAATACGATGTCAACGTGCCTTTCGTGCTCATGAACTCGTTCAACACCGACTCCGATACCGCCAACATCATCAAGAAGTACGAGGGACACAACATTGACATCCTCACCTTCAACCAGTCCAAGTACCCGCGTGTGCTCAAGGACTCTCTGCTGCCCGCGCCCAAGTCGGCTGACTCTGACATCGCCAACTGGTACCCTCCAGGCCACGGTGACGTGTTTGAGTCGCTGTACAACTCTGGTATCCTCGACAAGCTCATTGATCGCGGCATTGAGTACATCTTCCTTTCCAACGCTGATAACTTGGGTGCTGTCGTCGATCTCCGCATCCTCCAGCACATGGTTGACTCCAAGGCGGAGTACATCATGGAGTTGACGGACAAGACCAAGGCTGACGTCAAGGGTGGTACCATTATCGACTACGACGGCTCCGTCCGTCTTCTCGAAATCGCACAGGTGCCCAAGGAGCACGTCAACGAATTCAAGTCGATCAAGAAGTTCAAATACTTCAACACCAACAACATCTGGATGAACCTGAAGGCGATCAAGCGCGTTGTAGAGAACAACGAGCTCGCCATGGAGATCATCCCCAACGGCAAGTCGATACCCGCGGATAAGAAGGGCGAGGCGGACGTGTCGGTTCTCCAGCTCGAGACGGCGGTTGGCGCAGCCATCCGTCACTTCAAGAATGCTCACGGTATCAACGTGCCCAGGAAACGTTTCTTGCCCGTCAAGACATGCTCGGACCTCATGCTCGTCAAGTCCAACCTTTACACGCTCTCGCACGGCCAGCTGGTCATCGACCCCAACCGGTTCGGCCCTGCTCCGCTCATCAAGCTCGGCGGCGACTTCAAGAAGGTTTCAAGCTTTCAGTCACGCATTCCGTCAATCCCGAACATTGTGGAGCTCGACCACCTTACCATCACTGGCCCTGTCAACCTTGGCCGTGGTGTGACGCTCAAGGGCACCGTCATCATTGTCGCGACAGAGGGCCAGACGATCGACATCCCACCAGGCTCTATCTTGGAGAACGTGGTTGTCCAGGGATCGCTTAGGTTGCTTGAGCACTAAGCGCGGGGTTTGTTTACGTAGTGGAGTTAGCCGAGCATTGAATCTGGTGTTGGGTGGTGGGCTGCGAATTCACGACGAAAGCATAATGCTTCTTGTAGCTAGAACAACAGGGGGTATATGGTAACGCCCCAATGACTAAGAATTGTAATACAGACAAGACGTTTGACACTGCTCTGCTTGTGTTTTGCGCTGGTGCCTGGGTCCAAGCGCGCCTGGTAATTGTGGACTGTAGTGTTGGCAAGGATGCACAAGGCGACGTCAGTCATGTTGCCCCCACCAAGCCAGCCAGCTCATCGCGTACCACGCCACTCACAAGCTGCACAGCGCGCTGGGAGGCGCAGCCGGCGACTTGGCTGCCTTGCAGAAGCATTCACAGCCTCGGATTCATAAACGGCGCGTCCCGGACATTACGAAAGAGTGTTCGAGGGCTGGCGTGACACTGTGGGTCAGGGGTGCCTTCACCGCAAGTCGAACCGCGCGCAACACGGCGCAAACGTCGGAGCCAGCACTCACCCCGCCCATGCTCGCGACAGGCAGACGGTACCACTATGGCGTCAGATGCAAACGGCGCGAGTGCAGGCGCGCAGACAGCGGGAAACGCGGATGCGGCGCAGAAAGAGGCGAAGGACTACTGGGGATACCTGATCAAGCCAGACAAGTGCGGAACGGAATTGTTTGACCGGCTGCTGAAGGGCATTGCCGACGTTATCGTAAGTGAGGGCGATGTAGCTGCGTTGCAGAGCAGGCACTGATGCGCTACGGCGACAGAGCAAGACGTTCGAGCCCAGCGACTCGCCCGACCTCACGCCCTCGCAGATCGCTGCATTCTACCGCGCCGTGGGCGGCAACTACGACGTCCTCTTCATCGAAACGCCGTCGTCGTCATTATCCTTCATATATCGCTCGCTTGGCGCGTACCATAGCCTCCAGCCCGCGCCCAACGACGACGGCTACTCAGCCCCCACGCTCCCGGCGCTGAAGAGACAAGGCTACGTGACATGGCAGACCATACAGCTACTGCTAGGGCCCGAGGATCATGTGCCTTTCCTGCAGAATGCGGTTAAAAAATTCGATGTAAGGGATCCGGAGACGGGCGACATATTCCCCAAGGTCCTACCAAAGGAATGCCTCCCAGATAAGCCGGACGATGCAATGGAAGCTTGGTACGAGACGGTGGCCCAACGTCTCAAGCGCGATGCGGAACAAGACAGCGTGGAGCCGGAGAAGGTCCCACATGTACGCGTTAATGTGAAGGATCATGTACCGCGGGCGCCGTCCGACTTCTCTGGCGATTCCGCAGACGAGAAGCACGCAGCTGCGAGCTACTTCTCGGACCCTTTGTATCGCAAAGCGAGACACGCAAGGCCTCCGATTGTACGCCACTTCTCGAAACAAACTACGCATCCATACGAGGATCCCAATCGCGGGCGGTTGATCTCTAGCGTCAGACACATGTTGAACCCATTCGGGAAGAGCAGACGAATGTCAGGAAGATACGAAGAGGATAGTCTCTCCGACGATGATGACAGGACACCGGTCGCATCTGTACCTCCACCTGCCCTTCGTTACGTCTCCCACAGCGGGCACAGCTCCCAGAACTCGCACAAGCGGCCGCACCCTCCAAGGCTCGAAAGCACACTGTCGTCCACCGACTCTGAGTCGGATTCTGACGGGCCTTCCCGCCGCCGAAGCCCAGTCCTTCGACACAGGCGCTCCCACGAGCCCGCAACGAGCCCAAGAGAGTATTTCCCCGCTTACTACTCGCACGACGTGCCCGGCCCGCCGCCCCAGAGAAAAGAAGACGGCCCGCCGCCGCTGTACGGACCGACAAAGTCTCCGCTGTTCGCCACGCATGTCGCGCAGATGCAAGCGCACAACTACTACGACCGGCGACCGTCAATGCCGCCGCGCACGTCGTACCGTCCACATCCCGTGCGCTACACGCCCGCTCCTCCGCCTCCGCCCGAGGTCTTAGACCCGCCTTATCCCCGCGAACGCGATGCCCATCGCGAAAGGGAGCGGGATAGGGATAGAGACGGGTACGAGCGGTATCGGCGGCGGAGCGAGGAGTTTCCGCGCGAGAGAGATAGGGATAGGGATAGGGATGGATTGAGGGATCGGACTAGGAGCCACGACCGCGTCAAGGACGAGTGGGATGAGCGGGAGGAGAGGGTGAGGGATAGGGAGGTCAGAGGGGGGCGGGCGCATCGGTATGTATCTGGTGTGCAGGATGGGGTCAGTGGGAGGAGGTATCCCGTTGAGCAGCCTTGGCGATGAGGAATCTGCCAATGTCTGGTGAAACGGGAGGGGTGAGGATGTCATGGGGTGGTTTGGTCCTGGGCTCGTGGGGTCGACGACGAGCGGGGAATGTTTGTTTCTTCTTCTCTCATTGTTTCGGATGGCGTTTGGTGGCCTACATATATCCCCTATGGCGTGCTGTATTTGCCATGTTCCTTTGAGCGCGATGGATGCATGGGCATAGCGACGGGGTGTGCAGCATGTAAGGCGTACGGCAAGCATGGAGCCTTGCTGCGATATCATGTAATGAATAACGACGGCCGACGATGAAATGAATCGGCATTAGCCATGCTTCGTCCCACCTTTGTGAGGTCAGTCTGCCCTCGTCTCAATAATGGGTATCAGTATAACGTCTAGTAGCATATTTTCAGCATTACATCCGCCTACACTCTGTGACATTCTCACCATACACATGCTATAAAAAATAAGCACAACGCAACGCATCTCCAGACCAAGCCTCCTGACTGGGAAAGCTAACACCCCGCCGCCCCAAAATAACACCCACAATTCGCAATGCACCACGTATCCGGAAACCCGCCCTTGGCCTGGCACCGCTCGTGGCAAAGCTCCTGCGGCGAAGGTCCACCATCGCCGACACCAGCTGTTTCCGTAGGCTGGCTTGCAGGTGGGGCATTTGCAACGCCGAATGTCGTCGTCATCGCGGCGGCGTTGGCGTCGAAGCTGCCGCGCGCGGGGAGGAAGAGGACGTCGTCAGGTGTGGTGCGGTACGCTGAGGGAGATGTGCTAGTGGTGGTGGAGGTGGGGGGTGTCGAGGAGAGAGGCTGTTCGTCGTCGTCGTCGTTGCCGTCGTCGTTGTTTTCTGGCGACGACGGGCTGTCAGGGGTGCCGGGGGGAGTGATTGCTGCGGGCAGAGCGCCGCCTAGGGGTATGAATGGGACTGGGGTATGTGTTAGTGCGATTAATCTAGGAGTGATTGAGGTCGTAGTGTTGTGGGAAGGGATGGGACATGAAGATATGCAAAGGGGGGAGGGTGACGTACTCCAGGCAGCGCCTCCAGCGCCGATGATCAAGGGGACCACGACGCCGCCGATGGTCGTGCTGGAAGTGGTAGCTTCGGCCCCTTGGACTGTCGTCGGTATGTACTGTTACCTAGACGTCAATACCGCCTCATCTCATCCGCTTTAAGAGCACTGCAAGACTCATGTCTGCGTTATAGTTTCTCTCTCAACAATGGTAATAATGGTTGTCGCGCCCGCAGGCGTCGCCGTTGTCTTCTCAACGCCGACTGCGAGCTCAGATGGGAGTACGTGCTCCGGCCATATCTGGTTGTAAATGGCGTAGACCTCATTGCCTAGTCGCCACCCCAGTAGTTAGCGCCGCTGATGCACTGCGTTATGATGTTGTCGAAAGCCGCGAAGCAGTTTTGCAGCGACCGAGAGGCGTCGTAGCGGGTGATGATGTAGACTACGCTGCCCGTGTTCCAGGTGCTGATGGTGTCGCTAAGAGGAGGAAAGCCTTCGGTGCAGATTGTGTTTAGGAGGGAGTTGTTTGGGCCGCGGAGCTCGTTGCTGAGATTTTGCCTGGATGGGTCGCTCTCCTTCCGTGGTTGTTGGAGGTTGCAGTCTGCGGCGGAGGTGAGAGTCCTGAGGGTGAGGAACGTGATGAGGTACTGCATCTGGTTGTGTGCGGACATATTGAGAGAAATGTGGTGGTGTCAGTCGATTCGAGTACCTTCTAATTTACGCAAGCATATGTTAAGTCTTCAACGGCTGATGGTGTCAGTCGACTCAAGTATCTTCCAATATTCAGAAGTGGAAGCTTGAGCATTTAGAAAACTTCCACAGGAGAGGGAACGTACCTGGGTAGGGTTCGCTCGTTCTTAGTGCCTCCTCTTAGTCGGATGTACGCCTTTCTTGTTCGCCCCAAGATCTTCCAGCTAAACTTGGAAATCATCCACCGACTTGCACGTCGACGCTTCCTTGCGCCGTGACTACGTACGAGGCTAAAACAGCAACACGAGCGGGATTTTGCGCATGCGTCTCTGGGGCCAGATCAAACTTACGGACAGCATTTGCCCCCACAAGATCGACGGACCGATCTGTTTGTAGTAAGGGACTTGCATGTTGGGGCGTTGTGGTGCTCACGCATCGCAAGGCTGAAACAATTATACGACCTTGAATTGACTGCAAGTCATCTCTTCAGGCGCATTGTTCGAATTTGAGGGCTAAAGTTAGACTTCTGGACGGCACTCAGCCCCATTCACCCCCACAGGATCGGCGCGTCAAAAGGCAGCGTAATCAGCATTACATCCACCATCTACATATAATAAAACAAGCTAGACATCGAGCAAAAGCTAGCCTCTCCAGAAGCCAGGATAAAAGAATCGCGCATGCATATAGTGCATGTGGAAAACTACCGTCTCGTGCATTGCAGTCGTAATCATCGCCGTTTGCCCTCTTCGAAAAGCTCAACATGATATCACGAACCCTGCTCGCATCGGCGTTGGTTGCTGCTGTCCCTTGTGCGTCATCGATTGCGCTCCCCGAGAATTCTAATCCGCTGTTGACGAAACGCGGATCCATCACTATTGATCCACGCTGCAGCTCCTACGCTGGAGTCAGCGAAGGGGTCAACGAAGCGGAAATGATGTCTCAGCTGGCGACAGACGTACTGAACGGCGATATGAAAGGGCAATGGACGAACGCGCGAAATGCTTTCTTCGGCGACACTGACACCGAGAAGACGCATATCCTTGGTAAATAGCACACACCAGTGACAAAGCGTATCTGTATAGCAGTTTGTAGAGTCTCACCAAGTACAGATACATATTCCAAAATCGCAAACGTCGACTCCACCCACGACGTGACACTCTGGTGCAACGAGCCCGCGCAAGCTACATAATTTTGGAGAATCTGCGAGTACGTCCTTCGACCACACACTACATGTGCACCCTTTGTATTGACAGGTGCGCGAACAGATGGGAGGAGTACAAAGGCAAGCTCGCCGCACATCGAACGAGCATCACCCTCGACTCTCTCACCAGAGAAGAGTACGCTGACTACAAAGCCGCGGGCTTCGTCGACGGCGAGAACCTGGTTCTCTGCACCTTTGCGCTGCAGGACTACACCTCCCTTGCGACACTCGATCATGCCCCCGGACCAGGCCAGCCAATGGACCAGTACAAGCTCACGTACGGATCGATGTTCGTGCACGAGTTCTCGCACATCTTTGGTACCAAGGATTCCAGCGTGTACGCGTACGACTATACTGCGGTGACGCAGATCGTGAACGACTACCGGTCCAACACGTTGAAAGTTAAGACGATTACGCCGGGGACGTTCGCAGATGCGTATTTTTACTTTGCTTTGGGTAAGTTGGGATTGGAATTATTAAATAAAGGTTTTTGCTAATTTATGTAGCGGTGTCGACGGTCACGACGCCTGCGATGGCATATTTCGATTGGTCGGGTGGTCATGCGATATCTGTTGCGTAAAGGTGCGGTGGACTTGTTTGGTTTGCGTTGGAGGAATTCACCTGATGCTGCTGTCTAGTGACAGTTGGGCAAAGTAGACGTCGGATCAATCAGCGGCGTTGTTCAGCGTGTTTTTCTTAATCCCTGGCCAGGGGTTGTCCCAGGTCGTCCTAAAATCAACTCAACTTTTTTGGGTGTTTGACATACGGCGTAGACGCAGTGCTTCTATCGCTCACGACTCGAACTAGAAGCCCTGCCTAAAGTGTTACGCCTGATTACATCTTTTTCAGTCATCTCGCACCAAAAAGGAAGTCGTTTTTGAAATGATCGTGTTCTGCAATACTTTTCGGAACCATTACATGAACCATCTTCCATTGACGGAGAACTAGTAAGCCTTTACACCAGCCAGCTTCAACAATAAGTCGCTTTTCTCCGCCTGCTCGAATGGCGCATCTCTCAAATACGTGTCTGGCTTGCCTAGTCGTGGATGCTTGTCCTCCTGGTGGAATATATTGGCATGCGGCCAGTGAGTTGTGCCGAGCTTCTTGTTGTAGTAATCAACCTTCTTCCCGCGATCGGCGTCTGAAGCAAATGCAGCAGGGGTGTAGCAGATGTACATGACTGCACGGAGGTTCTGAGAGTCGGGAACCTTGTTCCAACCTGAGACGCGGTCAACCAACGGTCACTTTGCCCGGAATGCTGGGACAGGTACTTGCGAATTGTCCTTGAATCCCAAAGGATTAGATCCCTAGAGTCCGCGTAAACCTTGACGAGCTCGCACCCTCGGTCTTCAAACCACTTGACCTCGTCCTTGTCGAAGCCGAATCAGTTTATCGAACCCCTAGTGCCGCGTCCGAATTTCTCGGGGAACGACTTGAAGAACTGCTCGTTCAGTGCGTGGGAACCCTTCATCACCAGGAGCCCTCCATCCTCCGGTCCATTAGGCGCTAGATTAAGGATTCCTTGAATACACTGCATGACTTTACGAATCGGGCTCTGGTCGACATGAGGCCATGGTTCGCTGGGCGGGATGCCTGCAGCACCAGCCGGAAGTGTGAAGTTCAACCCGTCGAAAGAGACTAGAAGATCCTTGGTGCCCTAAAGTTTGGCGAAGGTATCGATGAGCGCGGGCTCTGTCCGTGCATCCAACAGCATTTTCTCGTGCTGACAGTGGTACCTATAGTACATTTGTAAGCAGGCAGGCATATGAGGACAAACAAGCTATATTACTATCTGCAGAAAAGAGTGTGTGGAGTGAGGAGTCCGCTGTTAAGCGGAGAGAGAGTATTTGTTGAGTCCCTAGTTCGTGCACCTAACGTCAGTCACGTGGCTACCCCCCCCCCCCCCAAGCTACGGTGTACCCACACTAAAGCTAATGCTCTATACTATACCTAAATAGGTAGTATACAATAGAATCTAAAGTAAAGTCCTTTGGACGCTATACCCTTTTTATAAGTATTCTTTAATATTTTGTATTCTAAGTTACCTTAAAAATTTAGTATACCTTTAATATATAAGGCTCTTAGTAAGTCTATTAGCTAGTATTTAATTAGTAGGCTTTTATTAGACTAATAAACGTCCTTTTACCTACTTTTATTTTAGCTAATACTAGTAAGTATTAATACAGTATAATTGTCACACCATGGGTGTATGTGACTGACTAAGGGCCTGACTTAGCGGAATTAGGTGACTCTAGGTATATAGCTAACGCTATCTAAGTAGAGGCTTAATAATAATTTACTTTTTCTTTTATATACTAAATACTACCCCTTTAGTTTTTATCTTATTACTACACTACCTGTCCTACCTGTTCTTTAACATTTAAATTGCTTTATATTCACAGTGGTAGTCTAGTGCATAATAGATCTAAAGACTTACTATATCTCTATTATCTAGGACTATCCTAAGCGAGATCTACTTATTAAAAAAAACTTTAATAAAAATAATATTAATAAACTATAAGATCCTTAGGACTATCTAGTCTAAAAATTCTTTACTTAAGGAGACTATTTAGTATTAGCTAGCCCTTTTAGGGCATAAACAGGCCCTTTTAACGGTATTTTAATTTTAATAATTACTTTAAGTATAACGCCTACCTAACTAGCATTAGCTAGTTTTATAATATAGTAAATTATTAAGAAAGCTTACGCTTAGCTTAAGAAAGTTTATAATTTTTTTTAAAAAATAAAGCGTATTGTTAATATATAGTATTAATATAAATAAAGGAACTAAAATCCTATTTTAGAGATCCCTATAGTAGCTATTTAGCCTACTATAGCGAGTCTGGCACCTACTATGCGACCTCCTCCCTCTAAAGCACTATATATATATTAGAAGAGAAATTAACGCGATTTTAACTTTTAAGAAAATAATTATAAGTATTATTTTTAATAATTATTAATCTATTTTCTTACTAAAGAAATAAAGGTACAGTTTACTATTACTTATATAATAAAGACTTTTTATATTGATTAGAACGCTAAAGCGGCGATCTAACATAGTTAGGATTATAATTAATAAGATACTAAGGACGTATTAAAGGTGAAGATATTTAATATATTAAAATTTTCTCTTTAATATTAACTATAAGCCTATAATGCCTTTAAGGAGTATTTTTAAAAGCTCGGCTAGTTCCTATTTAAACTATTAAAGTATATTTAACTATTATAGGAATTGTTAGGCTAAACTGTAAAAAAGAATAAGCTAATGCGTATATTAACTATACTAGCTATTTAAGCTACTATATTAAAGGTTAATTAGTAACTTTAGATAACTCTTAGTAAGATATAGTTACAAAAAGAAGCTACTATACTCTAGAAATACTTATTTACTTTAAAAGCTAATTAAGGAGTTTTAACGTAGTTAAAAGGTTTTAAGAAATACTTATTAGAAGCGAGAGAGTTCTTAAGACTTTTAAAATTTACTAAGGGCCCTAATAAGTTGCGAAAAGGTGCTAGAGGGCCTACTATATTAACTTTTAGCGCTAAAGCGTATTTACCCTGCTAGTTTGCTATTATTATAACTAGCTAGGTTATATAAGTCTAGACTATTTAAAGAAGAATAAGCTAGCCTTAGCTAATTCTATTAAAATAAAATATAACGTATTAGGAAAAGATAAGAAACGTAAGGTATAGTAACTATACGTACTATTTATATTAATATTTTAGTTAACTATATTAATAGGGTCCTTAGGGCAAAGGTCTATAGCTAATTATTTAATTAGCTTTACAATTAGCCTAAAGGTATACTTATTTTTAAAGCTAAATTTAAGAATAAAGGCAAAATTAACGTGCTCATAAACTTGAAGTTAGTCCTAAACCTCTTCTTTACTAAGTTAGTAAAAGTAATAGAGCTAAAAGTAATCCTTTTAAACTATTTATTAGCGTAAGCTATAAATAGGTCTAAAGTAATTATATATAGTATAGTAGTTACTAATATAGAGTTAACTAACTCTTAGAGCTATTAATAAACTTAAAGTATTATCTAGTCACTATAGTAGAGCTTTAAAGTTAGAATTAGCTCTATAACTAGCTAGTTAATAATTTCTTAGGTTTTAAAGTATCTATGCTTAATCGCTATACAAGGTAGGTAGCTATAGACGATATACGCAGGCAGGATTGACTAGGTACGTTCTTTATTTATATTGCCAAAATATTATCTATTAGCACTAATTGGACCGTACGCGTAGTAATGCTAGCTAGTTTACTTATTAAATAGACTTTCGTTAATACATACTATGTTATCTACTATATACTTAGTTATCTCTAATTTATATACCTCCTTTAGCTTACTATTCTGCGCTACTATAATTAGCTAGAGGGTTTTTTAAGTCAATTTTTTAAACTTAATTAGTTATAACACTATTAATTAATAGACGTGTCTACTACGCTCTATAAATAGCTAGTATACTATTTTATCTTAATCTATTTACCTACTATAAATTAGCTTATTACGAAAAACTTTCTTATCCTTAGGCGTAAGTTTTAATAGGGCTTTAATCTTAAACAGCTATAGTGTTATTACTTAGCTATACTTTAATATATTCCGCTTAAAATCGCCTATAAATATTAAACTAACGCTTATATACGTAGTAATATATTCTCGCCTTTAGCTAAATAATAATAATTATAGTATTAGAGACTACTTCTTACTACTATAGCTATAAGGTGCCTATAATAGTATTAGTAGTAAGTAGCGTTATAGACGTCTTTAAGGATATTAACTAAGCCTTAACGCTCTATTTATGGTTAATATACTAAGAATAGTAAGTATAACCTCCTTTTTATAAATATATAGCTTTAAATACATATAGATACTTTGTTGGCGTGGATTTTCGTAAAATTCGTAGGTTTTGGCGATTCAATTGAGCGCGCGCGACGCGACGAACGCACTGACCAATTGTTCGGGTATTTCTGCACACGACAAATAATTAGGATCTGCATCCTTGTAGTGCGCGGGCCACCAGCACTACTTTCGCCGGATACCACAGTACATTCCATCAAATGAATAAACTGCCGCAGATTTCGCCTTACCTCTGTGGGACGTCACCGACGAGGTTATGTTGATGCCAGAGCCATTAGTCAATGCAGCCTGCCGCGAGGACGCCTCCCGAGTTCTAGACCCCAACCGACCCTTTCAGCTTCGTGGGCTGCTGCAAGATCGCGTAGAATGCACTACGAAGGCGCATTGAGCGTCGACAGCACGACAATGGAAAGCCTCAAGCCAAACATAATCATACGCCCGAAAGGCATCACGCCCTCTCCAGCGAGTCTCACGACGATCTCGCCAACAAAGATTTACGCTCAGAGTAGATTGAAAGCCACCTCCAGGACTCAGGCCCTCCAAGTAGACGGGACATCCTCAACGCATACGTCGCTTTCGATCTACGAACCTTTGACCTTAGAAGACTCCTTTCGAATCTTGACTCTGGAGCCGTCGGATGACGAATTTGCACCTGTTGTCTGCTCTATAACGGAATGCAGCATGCAGGAGGGAAAGCGATATGTGGCTTTGTCGTACGAATGGAACGATCCAACCTTCACCGACGACGACCCCAATGTAGACACATTCTTCACCAATGCGAAAGAGTGGGATGATGATTATGTAGGCTTCGACGGGACCGTGTCCTCTTCATCTCAACTTTGTCCTTCTCTAGATCGGACAAGCTCCCTCGTGGTCAATGGGCAAGAGATGCAGGTCACTCCAAATCTTCTGGATGCGTTGGTTTACTTCCGTAGCACGCTCCCATTCCGAGAAGCAGGTGTATTTTGGGTCGATGCTCTGTGCATCAACCAGAGCGACGTGGTTGAAAGAAGTGCCCAAGTGAAGATGATGGGCGACATCTATCGTAACGCTCACCGTGTGATATGTTGGCTAGGGCGAGCAACAAGGAATTCGTACTCCCAAGATGATGGAGCAGTATGTCTGGACGTGCTCAGACGATCATATTGGCGGCGCGCTTGGATCATTCAAGAATTTGTGTTGGCTAAAAACATTTCAATGAGGTGTGGTCATCGGTCTTTCATGTTGCACCACAACCAAGAATGGCGACGTTTAGCAGTTCTTAATGCTGAGTACGATTGGGGCATGGGTGCCTTCGGATTGTATAACCTCCGAAATGATTTTGCGGTAAGGAGACAAAATGGGTTGCCGCTCTCGCAGGCCATACGATTATCTATACGGGCTCTGGCAAATGATCCCCGCGACCTCGTCTACGCCGTGCTGGGATTGGTCAATAGAAACGACCGGAAGGGTCTGGAGCCTGACTACACACTCTCACCATGCGAGATCTTCTGTCAGGCGCTCGTCGTCCTGTCAAACTTACCAGAAATGCAGCACCGGCATCAAAGGCGTAACGTCACAGCATCTGCGTACTTTGCGCTTTCGGAACACATTACTACTTTCGGTCAAAACTTTGACCCCTTCTGGTACGTCCGGAAAGAATGCGATGGGCAAACTCGTTGCCTCACGCGGAGGAATCTTGGGCACTCTCAGCAGACCGTGTTCAAACTAGCCATCCACAATCTTCGAAACGGTTCTAGAGGTCTTCATCAATGTGACGACAGGGCTTCAACACGCAGAGACTGGTGCCAAAACGGACAGACAAGAATCAAATTGACCAGCACGCAGGGTTGTGCAACTTGAGTAATCCATCTTTGATTCTTCAACCCCTCTTCTTCAACCACTGCAAATTCACAGGCGTAAGCGCCTCTCCACCTCCAAGATAACTAATCAAATTCTCCATGCCCAACCGCTCAAACCCAACATGGCTCTCTACGCTCGCCCCAGCCGTATGACTCAACACCATAACATTATCCCTCTTCGCCAACTTCGAATTGACATTCGGCTCATTCGCATGCACATCCAGCCCCGCACTACTTATCCTCCCCTCATCCAACGCCTCCATCAACGCTTCCTCGTCCACAAGCTTCCCACGCGCGATATTCACCAGCCGCGCCCCCTTCTTGAACAGCCCAAACTCTTTCCGCGAAAGCAGGACTTTGCCTTCAAACGGCGTAGCCAGCACAACGCAATCGCTCCCGCTTAGCAACTCTTCTAGATCCTCGCACCACCGCACATCGCCCAGCTCCTTTTCCCGCTCCTCTATCCTCACGACGTCATGGTACCAGATCTTCATCTCGAACGCCCTCGCCTTCTGCGCGAGGCGGAACCCGATTTTGCCGAGGCCGATGATGCCGAGGACGGAGTGGTTCGGGTTGTGAGTGGCGGCGGCGATGTTCTGGTTTGCGTCGGCGAACTGGGTCGGCTCGCACGAACGGGCTGCGAGGAAGGACCATGTGAAGGCGCGGTAGGTGGCGAGGAGGAGGAAGATGGCGGTGTCGGCGACGGACTCGGTGCACGCGGAGGCGGAGTTGCAGTAGACGACGCCGTGCTCGGCGAGGGTTTTGGTGTCGACCCAGTCGAAGCCCGCGCCGGCGGAGGCGTAGATTTTGCAGGAGGGAGGGAGGAGTGTGCTGGGGTGGGCGTTAACTACCTTCCATGCATGTATTGCGTGACCTCGATGGGATGCTTAAGAAACGAGGCGGCGCTTCCGAGGAGGAAACTGAAGACAACGACGGAAAATTGTAGCACAATTAGGGAGCAACTTACATTAACTCCCGATCCCATCTCCCCATCTCCCCACCCGTATTCCAAAACGGCCGATACATGCCGACAAAATCGCCCCATTTCCTCTCCTTCAGTGCAGTCTTGAACTCCTCCCTCCCCATAGAGTAACTGCGCGCAATGTTGAACTTCCGCCCCAGCTCTTCGTACAGCTCATGGTTCCATCGGATGTCGTCGCCAAGATGGAGGATCGTGGGCTTGTCACTGGACGACTGAGAAGGCTTGGAACTCGACTCCGCGACGGTCCGCGGGGTGGGAAGGCCCGCATCGCGCGGTGTAGGCGTTGCCGCTGACATTATTGCCTATCTTGTGATTTAAGGGAGGTTCGCGGGTTGGGGTACTCCAGTCCAGATCCTTCTCTTTTGCAACAGAACAGAGCGCACAAGACCCCGCTGCTCTCTCAATCCAAGTACCTAAAATCTGCAAAGAGCCGATGACACCGTCAGTCCGACCAAATGGCCTCAGCCAGAAACTCGGTGATTTAGAGAGTGCCTTTGGTGCGTCAAGCGTGACGGTACACCTCCCCGCCCCGAATGTATGTTCGAGCAACGGCGCGCCATCTACACGTGTACATGCGGCAACGTGCTCGGCCTAAGCCCGAAGCAGCCTCGCAAGCCCCATCGTACTTGCTCTTGCGCTCGCATCTAGATTTTCGGCCCGTTACGCTACGATATCCGACATATCCACGCGGGAGCTAGAAAGCCACCCAAGTGGGGAATATATTAGAACCCTGGAATTTCTCTCTTGTAAATCAACATGTCATGAGAGTTTCTAAGCACGAACTAGATGATCCAAAGAAATCGTTGGGTTGGCAGAATATGAATTAGACGAAAAGTTCCGCAGTGATCCACTCAGGAGGAGCGCCGCGATGACGGGTCGATAAGCTATCGGGCAACTGGGCAGCACGCCACTCACGTGCCCGCACGTCAACCTAGGAAGGTTACCATCGATCAACGACATCTGTACAAGGATACACCCACGAGATCGTCGTGACAGCTATATCACAATCATCTCATTATTGCCGTGGCATGGGAAGGCGGAGATAATCGGCCCCCTCACATACATCTCACCGGTCAAAAGCATCCCCACTAACCCGTGCCGGATATTTTAGCATAATACGGACTCGTGCTCCTTCCACAGCCGCATCGCACGCGTATACGCCCCGCCTATCCATGGAACGCACTCGCCGCACACGACACGGAGCCACAGCTCCCCCGCAACCCTAGAACGGAGTTGCGCGCGAAGAAAAAAGGCTTCAGGCACTGTCACCGCTACACCGCATGGACTTATACCTCGATCTCGAATTATATATATACTGTGGTGTCCGGCGAAAGTAATGTCGGTGGTCCGCACACAACAAGGGTGCGGATCCTATGTAAATAAAAGCCCCTTGCTGACAATGATACATTAAAACACGCTGTTTTCGTACGGATCCACATGTAACTCTGTCGCGCGCTCCATCGACGCGTCACCCACACAATGGCAGAAGCACCCTCCACACCTCGACACCGATATCGATATCTTACTCGAGATGAGATTATTGTATCACTCCTATGTTCTAGCTAGCATTCTCCCCAGATCTGAACCCTATTGAACATGTATAGAATAAGATGAAGGACTTTATTGAGTCCTATTACCCTAATTAAGAAGGCGGTAAGTAGTATAGCTATAACCAGCTGCGAGGTATTGTATAGGAGGCGTAGGAGTTAATTATAGTGGAAAATCTGCGGGAGCTCATCGACAGTATGCCTGCCAGATGTCAGGCAGTGATCGAGGCTAAAGGTGGACATACGAAGTACTAAAAATTTGTATGTAATATTGTGCGAAAGTAGAAAAGCGTCATTTGTTTACATAGGATCCGCATCCTTGTTGTGCGCGGACTACTGACATTACTTTCACCGGACACCACAGTATTTCTCATCCACCTCGGACAGACAGGCCCGGAGGTAGGCTTGACACAACACATGCCGTATGTAATCTTGCAACGCACCATGCATGCTAGTGACAACAACTCCTCAAAGCGCTATCGTAGCCTGAATCACCGAACACAAATCTCCTCTTACCTCCACCTACTCCAAACCCACAAGCAACAAAAAGGTCCACGTTGAAACTTTGATGATATATAACGCCTGGGTATAAAAAATTCCTCACCAGCCTTTCCATACCAGCAAGAGTAGAGTTCATATCATCCCAAAAGTGCCATAAATCATTCCATCACACATCCACATGCGCTCCCCTTCGCATCACAGTGCTAAAACCAGTGCACCATCCCCAAATGCCCCGCCCCGCCCGCCCCGCCCACCCCGCCCATCTGCTGCATACCCTCCATACCGTACTGATTAACTAAATCGTCCCAAACCGCCCAATCCATGTTCGCCCCATCCAGCAGCGGCGAACCGGAGCTACCTCCGCTGTTACCCTGCGGACTGTCCCCGATGGCGTTGGCAAAGCCGCTGTTGCCGTTGTCGTTAGCCCGCGTAGGTGGGAACGGAGAGATGCCTGTGGTGAAGGACGTATTCGGCAAGGGGTGGGCGTTGGTATTAGCATACAAGTTGCCGTTCTGGAGACCCTGAGAAGTGAGGTCGGGAAGTGAAGGATGCGGGTCCATGAGCGGGTTGGACAGGTCGACGTTGGAGGCGTTGTCCGAGACGGAGGCGGTGTCGGGGAAACTGAAGCCTCCCATTACGTCGGCCATGAGGTAATCAATACCGTGTTCGGAGAGCGCGTTGAAGGCTTCGAGTTGGTCAGGCTGCTCTTCTTTTACTGAACCATTCGTGGGGAGGCTGCGTGAGTTGGAGCTATTCGGCGTGTCCGCTGCGAAGGAGCACTCGGAAAGAGTGCCTGACTTTGGACTGCCGGCCCAGTTACCAGTGGTAGGCGCCTGCGCAGCGGGTATCTCACCCAGTTTCGGCGCAGCCGGGCGGAGCATGCGGTCCAGACTCTCCGGATCGGGCTGGTTATTAGCATCGCGCCCGTTGAGTTGGTCTGTCAGTGTGGAGAAATCGGTATAGAATGGTCCTCCTGTTTTCAACGCTTGACTTGCGCGCTCGAGGGCGAGTTCCTTTTGGCGTGCGTTTTGCGCCTTGGCCATGAGCTTGCGGAGAGGCTTCCACAGGCAGCCCGCCTTGCCTTTGCGGTACGGAGACGCGTCACCGAGAGGGTACCACCAGCGTCCGGCAGTAGTTTCCAGGGCGCGCCAGGCACGGTCGACTGCTTCGCCCTTGGTCCGGACGCATAGTTCGGAGAGCAGGAAGGCAATGGCGTGCCATTGCACGTAGGTGCGAAACAGCCAGCCCCACTTCATCGTGCGCGCTTCTGTTTCCAATAGGATCGAGTACTCTATGTTTTCGAGCGATGTAATGAAAAGCTTGTCCTTCGTCTCTTGTGGTAACGATATACCACCGTCTTTGCGCTGGTGAGGATGGTATACTACGAGCCACATCTTGCTCATGACCAGTCGAGAGATTGTCGCTGTTACCCAACATAGCGGGATTGACATGTCGCAGTCTTTCAAATATTTCTCCTCCAGTCGTTGATGGCAGTCGCTTATCCACTTCTCTTTCTGGGGAATGGTAAGGCCGGAGAAGAAGTAGTTGCATCGTGAGGGACCGGGCGGGACATAGAGGATGCGCCTGAAGATGTTCGTCACCTCGAACCTGATCAGACAGAAGGTCAAGTCGGTGAAGCCATGTCGCTCTTTGGGGAATTCAGTCATAGAGGGGTCGATGTCGGAGTCATTTATGTTTAGAGGCTGCATCAGTTAGCAACCATGTTTAACGTAGGGGAAAGTACACACCATCTTTGTATCGAACTGGGCTTCGACAATTGTAGGGTCACAACCATGGTCCTCTGACGAGCGTGCGTCAAGAATGCAAACCTGCCACCAAAGCCTTCTTCGCATTTCAATATCGAAAGGTTTGAGGCCAAAATGAGCGCCATCTCTGTGGATGCCTAGTGTCTGTGCAATGCGCACAGCCAGCCCAGTAAGTGTCCAGATCCTTCTCGCGTCGTCGTTGCGCCTTAAGAGTATTAGGAACACAACGAAGGCCTGTAGTATAACGATCTCATCGCAGAACAGGAAGTTGGCCCGCGCAAGGCCCTGCTCCAAGCCGAAACGATATCGATGCAGCAAAGTATTCCGGTCTTCCCCGCACTTCTCTGCGCATTCTTGGGGCGTCATGCTCGTGACAGCGCCGTAGTATATAGCGAATATGAGCGGTTCCAGCGATTTGGACACCTTCTCGGGGTTCGATATAGCTTCGAGAAGCACCGGTTCAAAGGTAGGGACGTGGAGGACCTTGATTAGAGGATCCACATTATCCTTGAACACCTCCCAGAACAAATGTGCGTTATGTTGCGGCGGATGTAGGGCCAGCATGTCGACGCTAGTAGAGCTGTAGCTAAAAATGAAGCCCTGGTGCTGCGCGGAGAAGGACGATTCTTCATCGTGTTCGTCGTCGTCATCGGATTCCTCGATGAGGATGGATCTTAAGTCTTCGACCTGTGCTGTATTAGCAGACCCTTCACTCAGCGCATGCCATCACGGCTCACCTCATTGTTCAAACTGGCCCAGAAGCTGTTGTTGATATACCTACTCCTCCCCTGGTCAACCACCAGCCTCCCAAACCGCGTCTCCAAACCCTCCACACTGTTGTCCACAACCACGCTTGCGCCCTGATCAGACCCATTCGGACAGGCACCCGCATCCCCCCCAGAACCGTTCGGACAAGCGCCAGCGCCGTCGCCGTCGCCGTCGCCTCCACCGCCATTTCTCTCCCTCTCCGCATCCTGCTGCTCGTGTTCTTCGACCTGTGCGTTCAAGCTCTGCACCACGCCTTCCAGCCGTCGCAGGCGCTCCATAAGCTCGCCATCCTGCGGCTTTCTGCTCTTACGCGGCGCGCGGCCCGGCCCCGGGAATATACACTCGATCTTTGCCCTCGCGCAGTTGGAGCACGGCTGCTTCTTGTCGCACTTGACTTTCCGCCTCCGGCAAGTAACGCACGATCTTGGGTTCAACCCCGCACCGGCGGCGCCTGACACAGCGCTGAAGCTGCCTCCGCTGAGGGGTTTCGAGATGCGGTCGCCAGCGCCGGCGGGGGCCGTGTGTAGTACGTCGTCGGTCATTATCAGCCTCGTGGGGCGTCGTTACGCAGTGTCGCTGAAGCGTGTGCTGCGCTGTGCACCTTCTGTGCGAAGGATGGCCCACTCGTGGGGGATAAGGTTAGCGGCAGCGGTAGACCAGACCCTGAAGATGCACCGTGAACAAAGAAACTCGGCTCTGCAGGTGCATCGAACGCAGCTGACTGTCGCTGGGCGGGTAATGCGCTCCAATGGTAGCCTTGCGTCGCGCTCGACTATGCCGCAATGGACGAATATCGAAAGGGCACGAAGATACGCGAGAGGATAGGGAATGAGTTATTGGAGACGGAGAGATGCATGTCTGGATGGGTCTGATGACTCTGTTTCAAGTGCTTACATAGCTCGTCGCCGTCGTCATATGCTTGGATAGCTCCATCTGATAAAACCGCGCAGGTGATGTCTGTATGGCTTACGCATTATGCCCGAGTCCCCGCAGTTCCTAGCCTGGAACTATCGTGCCTTCCTTCGTACATCCGCACTCATCGTGCAAAGCATCCACTCCTATGGAAACCACAAGCCCAATCCTTAATCACACCCCATCCTCGCACAACCCACCATGTATCCAGCAACTCCTTGAATAAAACTTTCAATAAAGATTGATGGACGAACCCACGGCATCCTTCGGATATAAAGCCCCTCCGCTCGGAACAACGCCCTGTTCCGAGCTTCATTCCGAGCGCACATGCTCATTGGTTCGTTCGTCTAAAACGCTTTTCAAGCACAAAATCCAGAACCGTCCAGCTCTGTCATCGACGCTGTGCATACAGGTAACCCGACCACACTTTTAGCTCGGGCGACCAACCCCCTATTTGCTGGTCCAAGCGTGTTGGTGGGGTTTGTTATTAGTTGGTCGTGTTACTAATTAGCTTGGTCGTGTAATCTTTTTTATTAGCCGAGCCCCCAGGCGCACCCGCCATAACCCGAACACCACATTTTGACCTCTGAACGACACGAGTGAGGCAGTTGTAAACACGTTGAAAATTTGTTGCTAACTAATTTAGACAATATGGAGAGCCAAGAACTACTGTCCGACGCGGATAATGATATTTCGTACAACAGCGATCTTGATGAGTTTGTTATTAACAATAACGCCGAGAGGTCCCAAGGTGAACACGCTGTGGATAGCGCGGAAGATGATAGAAGTGATACTGAGGTAAGACTAATTGTTAATATGTTATAAACATGTTCTTATGATGTCTAGGACGCTGCTGTTGCGCTTACGGCGTTGACAAACGGGACGCACAGCCCCCTTACCACAGCAACTATTGCTCATGTGCCTCTCCTTCCAGAGTATCCCCAGACGTCTACTATCGGATACAGTTACTGCGTCCACGTAGACCCTACGAGGGCCACCGGAGAAATGATCCTGCAAGACGCCCAACAGGTACTAAGGTGTTCTTAACTGCTTGAGAACGCGTTGACACAGTGTTAGTTTCAATATTGTAGGAGACAAAAGGGCCCTCCTAAGCGCACAACTTCTGTCTTCTTAGGTGGTCCAGCAATGAGGTATCGATACGAATGCACTGGAATAAAGCGTTGCGAGTACTTAGACAACGGGTTGGCAAATCTTTCCCACACCCACGTCACGGATGAGATATGGGAACAGATGAAGGGCTCTCGCTTGAACCTGTACAGGTCTGAACCAGACGCAAGAAAGAAAAAGTCCACAGCGTATGTGTTCTGAACGAGTTCTGAATACGTTCTTATCAGATTTAGACTCTATCAGGCCGTCATGCACCGATATCGTAACAGAACTACATGTGTATATTCCAGGGATACGTGTGCACCAGTGTTACGTCAGATGAGACATGAGGTACGTTAGAGCGAGTTAAGATCGTATTCTTAACATATTAACAATATGTTTAGGCTGTCTCTGGCGATCGTCTCTGGTACATTGGATGCAGTAGCTGGACCTACTGGAATAAGGCAGAAGGGCATCTGTTTAAGACAGTTGGGGCTCAATATAATATTCCACACCTTCAAAGCCTGTTTGAAAATGGTCTCCCTGAGGATCCAGCGCAAGCAGAGACATGCGGTGCTATTTTCTTAACAAGGACTAAACTCCATGATTGCGGTAACACAACTGTTCCTAACAATCTTGATAACAGCTTACTAACATATTTTGAAGATGTTAACCATCCTCAAGGGAAGGGTAAGCTTTTGAAGGTAGGATGTGGGGTACAGTATGATATTATTATACCTATATATGTAAGCCAGAGCTTACACTATATATTTACGTCACATGGTATACATACACACCCTCCACCCCCACCAACAAGGAC
This sequence comes from Bimuria novae-zelandiae CBS 107.79, assembly GCA_010015655.1. Lineage (NCBI taxonomy): Eukaryota > Fungi > Ascomycota > Dothideomycetes > Pleosporales > Didymosphaeriaceae > Bimuria > Bimuria novae-zelandiae. The sequence goes on from ML976659.1 coordinate 975,260, forward strand.
TCCTGAAGCCCTTACGCAGGATATTGTATCATTAATACGCCGGGTGAACGACCCAAGTATGACTGTTGGTATGGTTCTGTTACGAATGTGTTGCGAACCTGTTAACAATTTCCTAGCATCATTCCTCAAGTCACCGTTCCTCAAGGAACTCTGTAAGAGGTACAGCAGGCCCTCTTTCACGCAGATACATCAATCGCTTGCAAACATGGATCGTCTTGCTCAAGTTATATATCGCGAGAAGCTTGTCATGTTTCCCTCCGGCCAAGACCTTGCTGGGGTTGAATTCGAGATGAACATAAGACACCAAGACCCAGAAGAGGTATGTAAACTGTTTGTAACATGTTTGTAACATGTTGTTATCTATATCCTAACATGTGCTAGGCATACATCAGAGAGATTGTTACCAACAACCTAGGCAGTATTGTTTTGACTATGTACAAACAACAAGCTATTGTTTTTGCAAGCCTAGAGACATTTCAGGTTGACCTCTCTTTTAAGCGGGTAGCACGTGGGTTCCATGAGCTTATCTTCGCATTTTACCATGAACAGCATGGAAAGCGTATGTGAACAGGTTTAGAATTGGTTATTATTAGGTTACTAATACATGCAGTGTTTACTCTTGCTCGCATGTATATCAACTGTGAGAGGCGACGTATCTACCAGAGATGCTTTGAGATACTGTTTAAGCACGTTTCTCAATGCACTCGCAAGGAGATAAGGTGGAAGCATCTGCATAACAATGGGTTTATTGGTGTGACTGTTGATATGGACGGGAAGCAGATGAGCGGTTCGTAGTTCGAAGGTGTTCTTAACCTGTTGCTAACAGCTTTACAAGGATTTGGGCGCTACCTCCAGTCTGTTGATTCCAGCTCTCGGCCATGGCAATGGCAGCTTCAAAATACAGTCAATTTCTGTACAGCCCATTTCCTGCGGAGTATTAGAACAGCAACTGGTGGGATAGATCCTGCCTTCAGCACTGTGCGCCAACGGATGACGGCTCTTCTTACCTGCCAAAGTTGGGAAGAGTACGACACTCTTTGTGCTCAACTAATTGGTAAATGGTTTCCTAATCTGTTTGGAACATATTAGTAACATCATAATAGAGCACGAAAGCCCAATAATTAGCAGTTGGGCGAAACATAAACGTAACATAGTAATTGCAGCAGGGCTTAACAGGAATATTACATTAATGACTCAGCGCGATTGGAACATCTTAGAGAAGACTTCTAATAATGTTAAGCAGGCTACTAAGAAGTCTTATTCCTTTAAGAAGTTATTATATCTCCTACCAGCAATTCTAGCGTAAGTTAAACAGTCCTAAATATGTTGCGAATATAACTGTAACATTACTAGAGTCCAGAATCTTGATCAACGCGATATAGATCAATTTAACAGTCGGGTTGAAAGAGATATACGTCATAGCCACCGTTCTACAAGCCTTGTGTCTCGGTATAGTACTGCAATGGCTAAGCAAAGTATGGTTTATTACGGATTAGTTCTAAAGACGTTGCTAACATATTTAGAACGCAAAAGACATGGGCATTATAATCAAGAAACTGGTCATAACTCTGACGATGATGGAGATGATGCTATTCTCTTTCAAGCCTCCTCCTTAGGCTATGTTAGAGCTCGCAGCTCCTCTCGGCAAAGACAGTCTCTTAATACAAGGGATAGTCTGGCTCCAGACACTCAATCAACAACACAAGAGAGTGATTTAACATCCACCTCGACCTCAACACTATCTAAACGTGTTGCCATCCCATTGAGATCACCTTCGTCTCAGCCAAGTCTCCAGCGTCAAGTACTCCAACAGAATCTTGATGCCCAATCCCAGCGAACAGCCCTTGAGCTTAGAGAAAAGGAGGCAATAGTACGGAAACAGGAGCTGCAAAACCGCTTGCTTGAACTAGAGCTACTTGAGAGGGAGAGAGCTTTGAGCCTAGGAAATCAAGACCCACGCGGCACGTAGAACAAATGGGAACGTGTTCTGAACGCGTTAGGGTATAATGACATGCAGGTTTACTGTAGTTATTATAAGTAGCGTTGTCACATGCATTAGAAGAAAGAACTGCAGCAAGAAAGATTACTGCAATAGCTAGTAGGTGCCAAACCCGTTCATACCACCCTGAGAACACCTTGTGGACCATACCCCAACCCATTGAGAACCGATTCTGACAGTGTTGAGAATATCATCCCAACACGTTGGTATTAGACTTCAACTTCCTCAGCACCGTCCGAGTCATCCCAACCCTTGAACCATTTAACACTGTCACATCTATTGGTCCAATAGCATTCTGAACATGTTAGGAACCGATTTCGAACGTGATAGATAGGGGAAATACCATTGCCTCCACCTCGTCGGCACGGTGCACAAGGCACAGTGCCACCAGCCTTCTTGATCATACCGGCTGCCCGGCTGTAGTTAACCTGAACACATTGTTAACAGGTTATCAATAACTTGAGAACACGTTAGCATACATCGCCAGCAGTTTGACCCTTCTTCTTGTTTGTCTTCTTGAAGGTAGGGATCTCAAGTCGTTCAGAACCTGTTGGGATCGTGACCGGAACAGACTCAGCAGCCTTCTTGCTGCGACGACGGGGGTCAGGGGTGGCTCGGGCACGTTCGGATCATGTTGGGAAGCCTTTTTGGACGCGATCTCGTTGTGTGTCTTCATGACGGCCGAATACCAGACTGTAGATCTGTTAGGAACGTGTTGAAAACGGGTTCAGAATAACTTGCTCCGAGCTGCTGATATTTTTGCCATACTGGGATTTCCAGTGGACTCTGATGCCAGCACTTTAATATCCGTGTGATGCTTCTTGACGTGATTGACGAGTGCGCCTCGACTCTGTAACGCGTTCTGAACATGTTAGGAACCTTTTGATCGGTCATGCAAACATGTTCCAAATAGGTTGAGAACAGGACTTTCTCACCCCACAGAGCTCATCGCCCACCTTCACCCTGCAATATACCTCTCCAAGGTGAATCTCGATGAAGTCGTTCTCATTCTAAACACGTTGGGAACGGGTTCAGATCGCCTTCAAGGTACCTTTACCGGTTCGAAAGGCTCAGCGCCAAAGGGAGCGCGGGCGAGGGCTCGATACGCTTTGTAGGCTTCCTAGAACAGGATTAGATCGAATATTTATTATAAAAAAGGGTCCTTACGCTTATTAGGAGTTGTTTCAACATATTAAAAAGGTATTATTATAATATTTAGGTTTAGTTAGTCAGGTTAAGTAAGAGGATTTTAGGTTAGTTAGGTTATTGTTTGGTGTGGTCGACTTACCTAATTAAAATTAGCCGAGCTAAAATCATGGTGGGGTTACCTGCAACTACATCGACGCTGTTGTGAGAGCGTTGGCAGGGCGAGTCATCGTGTCGGAGGATTATGTTGATGATCACGCCGAGTCGGAGGTGTAGGACGCCGAGGGTGAGTGAGAAAGTTCAGCCTGGAGATGGAACCTTGGAGGAATTGTGGTCGTGTAGAGTAGGTGTGCCGGGCAGGTGCAAGATCGTCGTAGAAGGTGATTACGTCGTGCAGTGAGTTTCTCCAGGCTGGGTCATAGGATGGTATAGTGTGCGCAGTATGTCTGCAACCCGCTCTACACTTGTACCAGATTTAAAAAAAAAAAAAAAAAAAAAAAAAAGATTTTGGGGCGTTTTGCGAACCCAAGCGGAATGTAAGAGGGTATCTCTCCAAGAGGAACGTAAGACTCTTCCAAACGCCGCCCTACGCCTCCGTCTGCATCTGTGATAACACATCGTACTCGACTTCTGTCTAACTGCATCATCTCAAACCTCGCTCACCCCTTCCACCCGTATTCCGCTCTTTGCGTCGTCTCGCACTCTCCGCCCTCAACGTGTCTCTGCTCTGCTCTTCTTCCTCAATCTCCCTATCAATCTTCGCCCTTATCTTCATAATCTGCTCCTCGGTAAGGCCCTTCGTGTTGCACACCACACTGGGCGCGCCTTCCAGATATCGTAGATTCTCCAAGGCCTGCTCGACTAGCTTCTGCAGGTGCTCCCGGGAGTTGAGGTTATCGTGACGCTTAGTGTTGTGCAGATTAGGATACAAGATACCACCGCCATTCTCTGCACCTTGGAACGCCTGAATGTACGGGATATGCGTGGGTAGGTCGTCGTGTAGTTGAGCGCCGACACAGACAGCCGTCTCGTGGCACCATGTGCGCGCCACGTTGCGGGGCGTGTATCCACCGCCGCCGATAAGCAGGAGAGGGCGGTTGTAAGACTTTACCTTTTCGACGCAGGAGCCGTGCGCTTTGATGTTCAGATTGAATCTTCCAAGACGGTCGCCACCAAGCGAATCTGCACCAGATTGGAGAACAATGGCGTTCGGGTTGTATTTCGCAATGACTTGGTCCGTGATCGTACCGAAGAGCCACTCGTACTGCTCGTCATCGATACCGTCGTCGATGGGAATATTGAGACTATGGCCTTTGCCGCGGTTCGCGGGGTCCGTGGGGCCCATTTCGTTAATGTTACCGGTGCCGGGGAAGAAGGGATATCCATTCCTGTCAATACCAAACTTGTGAAAGGACATTGTGAAGACGCGATCAGTGGATTCGAAAGCGGCCTCGACGCCGTCACCGTGATGAACGTCTATATCGATGTACAATACACGCTGATGTCGGGTGAGGAGGTGTTGGATGGCGAGAACAATGTCGTTGATGTAGCAAAAGCCTGAGGCGAGGTTTTTCTTCGCATGGTGCAGGCCACCGGACCAGTTGATAGCAATGTCGGACTGGTTGTTGATGAGATTGTCTGCTGCGTGCATAGACGCGCCGCTGTAGATAGACACGTAATTCCACAATCCATCAAAGACAGGACAATCATTGGACTCCCCTCCGAATCCGAAAGACAGATAGGCGGGATCATCAGGCTTCGCGTTTTGCGGTGTGACCCTGGGAAGTATTAGCAAAGTTTGGAAAATGGAAGCTCATTTCACGAACCCACTGAGAAAGTCTAGATATTCGCGATCATGGAACAGGGCTAGCTCCTCTTTCGTCGCTGGGCGCGGTTCGTATAGCTGCATAGTGTACTCCAGGCCATAAGCCAAGACCAACTGCTTGGTTAAGGTCAATCGCCATGGCTTCATGGGATGGCTACTGCCAAAGTGATGGTACTCGACATGTGGATTGTAGTGGAACGACACGCTGTATCCTTGCGGTTTCTCCAAACCGTAGGTTTCGGCTTCTCGGCGAATGATCGCCTGCTTTTCTTCATCGCTGAGTGATTTGAAAACCGAAAAGTCCTCTTGAAAAGTATCATTGGGAGAGAGCCATTCCTGGACAATGTTGTTCGAATGACCGTGACCATTCGTCAGGTGGAAATCTTGGCTACGCATCATTGCTCTCTTCCTCACTGGGTCAACCTCAGGGACTTGGGTGAAGAAGTCGGGGTCCTGCAGGGGACCAGGGACTTCGGAAGACGCCTCGGCGAGGTGTTGACCCTCAACGACTTTCTAGATGATCATCAGCAAGGTCCTTGTATATTCTCTCGGTGTTATCCCGAGATGCGGATGTATGGGATGTAGGTGGATCGAAGTGCGGAGGGCGGCGAAGACGCTTCTGCAGCTGCTTTGTGCCGTCTTCGCCGCGAACACCAGTACCTCCCCTCGACAACAAAACTTCTCGTCAAAATCAAATTATCACCGCAACACTACCTATCTAGGCACATTTTTTGAATCGTAACCCAAAAGCTTGCTTCCCTTCGTGGTGGTTCGGATACTAACCTTCTTTTTCGTATCAAATAGACCGAGATAATGTAGACGGGGAAGTATCTCGCCTGCGAGGCGTCCTGACGAGCGGACTGCGCGTGCCTCTGCGCTTGGCTTGGGTGCTTTAAGCGTGCGACGATTCTCCTGGGCGTCTTCCTGCTTGAGCTTTTTATCTGCCTTTTTGTCCGTATGGAAGACGCCGTCGCCGTTGTCGTCGTCGTCGGATCGCTCGTCTTTGTCGGGGGAATAGCTGCTAGCATCCGAGTCGCCTTCCGAGTCGCCATTGGACGATTTGGCGAGATCGTTAGTGCGAGGCTTGTACGCTTTTGGCGGCATCTTGCTTTGTTAGCCACGAGTCGTATACTTTCCAGCATCGACATACTGTTGGCGTAATAATAGCGATTGCTAGTCTTGCGTATTTGCTGTAGGGGCTACACTTTGAGTTTTGGATGGGTAGTAGAAAGTCCAAAGCCCGCCAGAAGTTTCACGGGCGCAAACGGCGCGCAGCTGCCTTCACTTGCCCTCTCTCACTCGCGACTGCCCACCCACCTTTCCATCAACACCACGTCAAAATCCATCAAAGCGTCAACCGAAATCGTTTAAGCAAGCGCTAAATACCTTTTTTAAACCTCAATACACACGCCGCGCCCCAAATCTTGCCCGCGAACGCCAGTATGGCTGGCTCCGAGGACGCGGCGACAGTGCTGGAGCAGTTCATTCACGATGGTAGGCATTTTCCACCAAACTTCTGCCCACTCTAACTCAACGATATCGCAGTTGCCAATCTGCCCGCGGAGATAACACATTTGTTCGAAGAAGTGCAGGCGAAGGACGAGTTGATTCAAGAGGCACGGCGGACTATCGCAAGCCGCGACAACAGCCTCCAGAAGTTCATCAAGCTTAACGGCAGCCTGGTGCAGAACCCTAAAGAGGAACCTTATTCAAAACTGATAGTAGAACAATACGAGCGGTCACAAATCCTGCAAGAAGAGAAGATCGGCCTCGTCGAGAAAGCCGCCGCACTAGTACGTATCACGACTGCAAGTTCCCATTTCCTCGCTCATGGTGTGCAGCTGGACCGACATGTCAAGCGACTCGACGTCAAGTTGCGAGGCTTGCAAGACGATGGATCTATCCCCACCGACCCCCAGCTGCCCTCGTTGCTGAGGGAGTCTTCTGGCAACATGGTACCCCCGTCCTCACTGAGCACGACCGGTGCGAACACGCCGCTACAAGCAGCATCCGGCAACCAAGGCGCCGGAAGTACAAACATAGCGCATGCAGCCATCGCTCGGATCACGAATGCCACGAATCTCAACTCAAGGATTAACCCAAATCTACAGAACATGACGCAGCAAGCGCTGCTAAATCAGCAAAGACTTACGAACCAACAAAGCACTGCCCAGACAACAGCGCGACAAGAACGGGAAATGTCTGCCGCTAGTGATGGCAAACGGCGTCGACCCAACCTAAGCACAGGTCCGTTGCCAGGTCCGCCGTCGTCGTTGGGCAGAGCATCCTCAATGGGCCCAGGAACGCCCAAACCCGCAACACCAGGATCACGCGCAGGAAGTGTTGGACCTAGCAGATCACATCAAAAACACCCATTGATGGTCAAGAAGGCGAAGCCGCAACAGCCCTTGCGAAAAGCAGCACTTACGGCCAAACCAGGGAGCAACAAGAAGCGTCGCAAGGGCGGGTCGCGAGCGTCACCCTCCACTACGGCCGACGATGAGAGCGTGGCTAGTGAAGCAGGCACCGAAGATGAGGACATGTCCGGCATGGGCAACGGTGAAGGAGATGACGAAGAAGAGACTGATAATACCAAGTACTGCACGTGCCAGCGGGTCAGTTTTGGCGACATGGTGGCATGCGACAACGACAACTGCAAACATCAATGGTTCCATTGGGAATGTGTCGGTATCAAGGAGGAACCTGTGGGTGACTGGCTGTGCCCGGAGTGCTCAAAGCTGCCACCTAACAAGATCAAGCGAGCACGGTGAACACGTCTCACCTGGGCACTCGGGACTGCGGCGGCCAGCTGCAGACTACGGATAGGGCGCATTTGGCAGCTCCAAGGCGGCGAATGAATAGCAATCGGTAGTAGTAATGATACCATGTTCTCTGATGTCCGTTTCCAAATTGCAGCAATCTGCATAATAGGTGAATTTCCACAGTTACTCGGGCAATGACAAGGCCCGACCGCGGTCTCGACTATGGCCGCCCAGCATAGCCCACAATTTCCAGGGTGGGTGGAAGATTGCGGTGAGGTTCAGAAACGGCGAACTCCCGTGGTATGCGGACGGCCGTCATACCACAACACGCGCATACAAGTGAGACGTCAGCGCAGGTGTGCAAGTGCGCGCGCAACATAGTCATGGCTATAGCAGTGTTGTGAGGCTTTGATATAAGGTTAGGTGGGCGCGCTGTTGCAGCAAGGCGAGCGGGTGCGCGGTTCGCGGTTCGGGGCCTGTCCAACCAGGTTGTTTAGCGCTGCCAGCGATAGCAAGCAACCCGCACGGCCAAGGCGATCCTGTTTGAAAGGGGGCATACATACCGACATTTTGAAGGTGCCTGTGCCTTTTCTCTTGTCGCGCGCCGCTGCTCGTCCTCATAGTCGCTGCCCGAGGTCGCTGTAAAGAGTAACGAGTGATATCACGGCCGTCTGCGCGTCGTCACTACGTTCTTTGTTGTCCGACTGTCCGACCTGTCCTTCGCAGCTGCCGCATCCGCTCCTTTCACCGTTTCGACACGCGGTGGCTCTCGACTCGCATCGTTTCATGTTTGTTCAGACGACAGCCACTCCACCATCGCATGGCCCACTGACGAGCTGACTACGGACTACGAGACGCACTACCGCCCGCGGCCAAGCCAAACGCACCAGCACCCCATGATGAACACGCGCAATGGCACTCTCTCGCCAGTCTCGACCGACAGCACAAGCGAGTGGTCGCCCATCACCCGCTACCAAAACGTTGACAATCCGTACTCGCCCTCGCTACCGCCCTCTGGCAACGGCGTGACCCCGCCGGCCTCGATCCACAGCAACCCCGATGGGGGCATGCCTGGCAGTATGGCCCGCAACGGCAACCCCTCGCCGCCTAGCTCGGTGGGGCGCTCCAGCGACGGCACCGGCCTGTATGCCCAGAGCATGAGCGACTCAGGCATGAGCAGCCGCAAGATGATGGCTCTGGAGGAGACGCTGACCGAGCACTACCGCGTACTCAAGGCCTACCTGGGGCCCTACCTCAACGACGAGAAGGGCAACCCACGACCCAGCAGAGCAAAGGACAAGCTCACGCGCCTGTCGACCGTGCAGTTCCAGGAGCTCAGCACCGACGTATACGACGAATCGATCCGCCGCGAGCAGGACCGTAAGCGGGGCGGGCCAGGCGCTCCAGGCAACGAGACGCCCAAGTTCCTCCTGCCCAAGAACAATTTTCATCCGAAGCGCAACCAGGCGAGACAGAAACTATCGACTTTGCCCCTCGAACGTTTTCGCCAGCTCGCTACCGATGTGTTCTACGAACTCGAGAGGAGGTCACCGCGCTTTGCAGGAGGAGACATACCCAGAGGGGGCAGTCCGGCCAGCAGCATGGCTAGCAGGACAAGCAGAGGGCCGCCCAGTCGCGTGGGCACACCCAACAGCATGAACGGAGGCCCGCGTGGTGCTCGCCCTCCGCCCGGCGCATATCGCAACGGGCCTCCACCGCAAGGCATGATGGCTGGGCCACCAGGTGGTCTACGCCCTGGCTCGCAGAACAATGAATTGGGCCGACCGTTGCCGAAAACGTTCCAGCAAAACACGATTGTGCCGAACAAGGGGACAATGGTCGAGGACGACGACGATAGCGGTGCAGACGATGACGATGCTTTCAATTTGGAAGGCGCCGCAGCGCGCCGGCAGACCAACAAGAGTGCAAAGAGTATGGGCGAGGCCCAGGAGAAAATAATATCAGATCTGGAGACTCGGTTATCCGAACTGCAGGGCAAGGTTGGCTCGCTGGAAGGATCGTTGCGAGACAAGGACGCAGAATTACAAAAGGCAAAGGAAGCAGACAGCATGCGCAACAATAATACGGCCTCAGAACGTGCCGAATGGGACAACTTGCGCTACTCTTTGGAAGAGAAGGTCGAGAAGGCGGAAAACCTGAACACGTCCCTCCGTTCCGAGATTGATCGCCTACGTAATGAGAATGCCGACATGGAACGTAATCTGCGCGCTGAGATTGCCGATTTACAGGCGAATCCACCCCAAAAGGCCTATGATAGTGACAATGACGAGTGGAGACAGCGCTGTGAAGAGCTCGAGCGCGAACTTAGCGAGCAGCAACAAGTATCTGAAGAGGTGCGTCGGGATGCGCAGATGTTCCTGCAAGAAATGCGGGAACTGTCGGCACGGAGCGATGCAGCTGTTGAGAAGGAAGAGCGTCTTGCCAGCCAAGTTTCGTCGCTTGAGGCCGAAGTGAAGGAGTGGAAGTCCCGCTACGCACGCGCCAAGACGCAGCTGCGCAGCTTGAAAGCGTCGTCTATCGGACTGGCTTCCCTCGCGTCTCCGGACATCAGCAACTATTCGCGAGACGCTACTTTCAGCACACCAGACGGCGCTGTCAAAGATGTACATGTCACCAATTTCCAACTCAGCATAGACGAGCTGCTGCAGGTTGCACGCCGGTCAGATTCTGAGCAGGTCCTCGAGAGCATGAGGCACGTGGTGAAGTGTGTTCGAGCCATCACCGGTGATATTGACCATACGTCCCTTTCGCAGCTACAATCGCCGACAAGTAGCGTGAATGGTGAAATTACCGGCCCAGAGAAACAGCAAGCCAAGCTGAAGTCTCGAGTTAGCGCGACTGCAAACAACCTCATCACTGCAAGCAAGAATCACGCCTCATCTGGCGGCCTTTCACCTGTGAGTCTCTTAGATGCTGCCGCTAGCCATCTTTCCACTGCAGTGGTCGAATTGGTGAAACATGTCAAGGTTCGACCAACCCCCGAAGAGGAGCTCGACCAGGATGAAGAGGCCGATCGACCGATGCCCCTGAAGCCAAACGGCACGTCTGCTTTCAGCGCATATACCCCTAATGGTGCGAATGGCAACCCTGTTGGGCTCGGCCTCGGCCACCAGCGCCAACGTAGCAAAGGTGGTAGCAGTGAATCTACTAGATACAGCGCGTACAGTTCACCATACAGCGGTTACGACCGGCAAAGCGTTGGAGCGAATGGGATGGGTCTCGAGAAGGACCAAGGCATGACCGAGTTTAAGGTATACTAACTTGCCCCTCGTATTCAAGCTGGCATTCTTACAAGGATGTAGAATTATCTCGAAGATCAGACCGCTCTCCTTGTTCAAAGCATCCAGCCATTAGTCAACCTAATCCGCTCCAACCCAGGGTCCAGCCCCGCCGATGAACAGCAGATCGAGGATTACATTCAAGACATTTCTCGGGCGGTCCAGGATACTGGAAACCGGACGTACGACGCCGTGAATGAGCTCTCCAGCCCTGCTTTGAAGAAGCACGCCATTCCCGTGGTGGAGGTGCTCGAAGACTGCAGGCAGGATATGCTCGCCATGGATATTGGAGTTGGTGGACGCGAGAGAATACCGCCGTTGGCTTTCAAAACCGCCCGAGCTCTGAAGGTATGTTGATTCTTGCGTCCTTACTAAAAACCCGTCTAATATTTTCACAGGAGCTTGTACTTCGCGTTGACCGCATCGAAACAGGCGAATTGAGAGTCGATCAAACGCTCAAGAACGACTTCTAATCTTTTACACCTACCTAGTCCATGCTCTCAAACACCCGGATTCATTCTGGATGCGCTTTCCGATCTCGCATCTGTCGCAGTTTCATTTCGTCTGCGTGTATCGCTTTTTCGGCTTTGGCACGGCGTTTATACACCCTTCGAAAGTCGCTGTTTCCACGACTTCTGCGATTCCTACTCTTTTGCATTATCAGTTGGATACCACAACGGACGTTAATACGTTAATACTTGACGCCGCGATGCACGCTATACAATCACCCTATATTTAGTGTTTGGGGTGCAATTTCTTTTTGTCTGTCAGCATGCGCCACCAGCATTGGATTCTACGCTATATACCATGTGTTAGGCAGTTGGTAGATTACGGTTGGAGAATATCTCTATACTAGAAGATATGAGTAAGGATAATGAGAGCTTTGGATAGGATAAGGGACAACATGAAGGGCGATTGAATGACGAGAATACGCCATAAACTCATTTTTCGAGTAGTATGTGCAGTGCAGAAGTGTCTGCGTAGGTGATCACTAGACAAGAGTCCTAATGAGAACAAACCCACCAAAAAGTGAAGTATTTAATTCGGCTTCCTTGTAGTAGTTCCTATCTTTTCCACGCCTGCTGACGTCACACGCGATGTGGTCACACGCGCCCCTCGGTCTTGGTTTTTGGCGCACTACCGATTATTTAGAGCTACCCCACTTTACTTCCTATTACAAGTTCGCGACATCAGAGCCAACGCGCTCTGCTGTGTGCCAACAAAGAGCGGGAAACTTCAATTGGAAAGGAGAACGATGACATATCCCGGCCAGCACGCTCCAGGCCAACAGGCCAACATGGCCCGACCTTACAACGACCACATCCTCACTATCACGGATAGGTCATGTGCAGACCCGTACGTGATATGGGATAAAGGAACCTACTACATGACGTTCACCGTGGGCGACCGGATAGAGATCTGGGCCGCGGATACGCTTTTCAATTTTGAGAAGAGGGCGCGGAAGGAGTGTGTCTGGTAAGTGCCAACAATCACCTCCAGAAGATGAGAGGAAACAGAAGGAGAAATTTCGTATGCTGATGAAGCTCGCCAGGCGACCACCACCAGATAAAGAATACTCAGGCGACCTCTGGGCCCCAGAACTACACTCCCTCCACGGCCGCTGGTACGTCTACTTCGCGGCCGACGACCCAAAGCATGGCAACAAGTCTCACCGCATGTTTGTCGTCGCTGGGCCGCCGGCCGAGCACGATCCGATGGACGCGTCTAAGTGGGAATTTGCGGGCCGACTCGAGGGGATGCCCAAGGATCAGTGGGCCATTGACGGCACTGTCATCTCTCTTCACGGCGGGCTGTGCTTTGTGTATTCAGGCTGGCCGCTGGGTACGCGAAGCGATGAGAGCACGCAGGAGATTTACATTATTGAGATGGTGAGTCCGACGCAGTGCCAGGGCCACCCGGTGCGGATTAGTACGCCGGATAATCCGTGGGAGTTTTCGGGGAAGAGTGGGATCAATGAGGGACCGCAGTTCTTGTGCTCTCCGGATGGGCGGTGGGCGGGCATTGTGTATTCGTGCGCAGGCAGTTGGTAAGTTATCTTGGGCTTGGTCCAGGATGCAGGGAATCCGCTGATAGGGCGGGCATAGGACGCATGAGTATAAAATGAATATCCTGCACTTCACCGGCGGACACCCGCTCTCCCCACAGTCGTGGCAAAAGTCACCGGCTCCGCTGATGCAGGCTGCCCGCGACGACACGCCGCCGTACGGACCTGGTCACGGCAACTTCGTGTCTGTCAACGGACCCGGTGGCCAAGAGGTGTGGGGCGTGTTCCATGCGACTGATGGGAAAACCGGATGGGCGGGTAGAAAAGCGAGGATCATGCGCGTAGGGTGGGGACCTCAGGGGCCGTTCATGGGCAACGGGTATTGCGGACGGTGTTGCAGTGATGTAAACCACTTTCTGTACGGTTGTGATGGCGGAGCGTGTGGAGGGAAGGGACACTCTGGTGGGCAAGGTGGGCTCGTGCAGCCGGGCGGAGGGTTCGGAGTTGAAGACGGCTTGAAGAGAGAGGCAAAGGAGCTGCTTGGGAAGGGGAAGAAGGTTTTTGGGAAGATCCTTAAGTAATTGGTTGCTGATCTAGTCTAGGGAAATTGCGGAATGGAACAATGGTGTCGAAGTGCCCGAAGTATAAAATTTAACGAAACTTGGCTATCTAAGCATTTGAACAAATAAGAGAGGTCTCTGAAATCTATCAATCATTCTATAAAACGACATCAAAAATACCCATGCAAAACCTATAAACAACAAAAACCAAGCCAACAGTTCCCCTCTCACGTACACGCACACTCCCTTCCCCACGGCGTCCTGCACATCGCGCAACTCCCCTCCCTCCCATCCGCCTGCTGCGTGTGCTTCCATCTCTCCCAGCACGCGCCGTGCACAGTGCGCCCGCACCCGCTCTTACACCATACCAGCGCGTCCTGGTCTCGCAGCAGGAAGTCCTCGTGGCAGATGGGGCAGGCGTCATCGATGGCGCGGCGGCGGACGTGGGGGTTGGTGCATGGTCGTTGTGGTGATCTTTGTAAGGGAGATGGAGGGGAGGACGAAGGGGTGGAGGGTGGAGGGGAGGTAGGGGAGGAAGCTGATGTGCTCCTGGGAAATAGGGTCTCTGATGAGGGGGGGGGCTGAGCGGTCGATCGAGCGGTTAGTTCGGCGACTAGGGTGGCAACCGTGGCTTCGAGGCGCGCGATGCGGGTGCAGTTTTGTGAGGATGTCCTGCTTGAGGGGGAGCGTGAAGGTGAGGTGCTCGATGACTGCGAGCTCGACGACTGCGAGCTCGACGACCCACGACCTCGTCCTCGTCTCTCCATCCCCTCCACGTCCTCCCTTTCCCGCTCATACCGTTCGATCCTCGCGCTCCACTTTTCGACCATGTTATCTGCCTGGTTCTGATGCCATCGTCTGCACAGCACGAGGCGGGCGAGCTGATACAGATCTTCCTCGAGGTCGATGGCATCTGGTTCTTTTCTGGAGAGCGCTTTGAGCAGGGCGTCTGCGGTGGTTTGGTTGTGCAGCGCGATGGGGTTCGCGCAGGCGCGGCCGCGGGAGGGCGCCCAGCCGGCGCAGCGGTGTGTGGTGGTGAGTTTGAGGACGGCGGGGGCGTCCCAGAGGGGGAGTCTGCGGGAGGGGGAGCCGGATGACATATTAGGCTCTCTAAACGATATGAAAATTTTGAAAGACTCTGGAGGAAGGTGAGTATGAAGGGGTGGGAGTGGTGGGAGTGACGGGAGTGATGGTGTAGTAGGATGGGCTTTCTGAGAGGCTTGAATAGGTGTCTCTATATACCATATGTTTTGAGGGCAGGGAGTATGGTGGGTATGTATGCATACGGGCGAAGTAGTACCTCGTGACGGCTGCGGCGCAGCCTTGCAAAGCCCCTCAGCCACGTCTCAGGTTCAAGTACCTTCCTGTTCAGAGCGCGCGGCTACACAGCCATACGAGAAGTATGCCCGCACGCTGCTCACACAGCCTTGCAGTTTATGCGGATGTATACTGCTGCCTTGGTTCATCGTTGCGCTGGTCGTGGTCGTGACGGGCTTGCCGATGCCCTGGAAGTCATGTCCACCTACTTTAGGATCCTACCATGGACTGGTCAGCGATGAAAGAGGACTGTATCGCGACGGAAGAAAATCTTGGGGGCGGCTTTACGGTGGGCATGAAGAGCAGCGTTCGAAGCATAGCAAGGACGCGGGCAGCGTCTGAAGCGTAGTGAGCGCGTAACCCCTGACACGTCCTGGACGACTGTGCCGCCCCCGTGCAGCAATTCCCCCCGTCAGTATTCGATCCATCCAATCAGATTGGGATACTCAAAACACGAACACCCCGAAGATAAGAATATAACCAAAAAATTATTCATTACTCGCCTATCGCTACCAGCCCTTACAGGCATCTTGGTGCCGGTGCGACCGTGCTTGTCCCTATATGTTTGACAGCCTTGTAATGGGCAGGCGAATGTGCATGTCAAGACTGGACTGGTGTCAGCGTAGGGTCTGTTGTCATTTCCAGAAGTATTGAGTGTTTGAAAACAGTGGTTTCGTTCTGGTATGTTACTATGATTGCATCAACGCAGCAGGGCTTCGATGGTCGTTGTGAATGTTCTGTAACATTGGCGGTCTAGGCTACCTATTGGAGCTCGAATTTCTGGTTCCCTGACCAGCGGGCGCGCCACGGGATCCCAAAAGCAACTCTATTCGAGCTCGAAACTGAGCACCACCCTGGGAGTCTCGCTGCTGTTCTGAGGCATTCCGTACGTGAAGTTCCAGAGCTCGAATTCACTGTCCCCAAGTTAGCATGCTAGCGCAACTCAAGGAAGAGGGAACTTACTTGATCATTTTCCCTGCACCACCAACAAGCCCAGAAAACTGAACGCTGTAACCCGGATCCACCGTCCCGTTTATACCAATCTTCACACCCTCCACATCGCTCCATTCTGCCACATCCCTCTTTCCAGCCCTAGAGTTTGTCCCTACGAGGAACGTGAAGGTGCTCGTCGCATTGCCTTGTGGGTACTCTAACTCTAGCTTCCCCTCGCTCGCCACGGCGTTCAGCTCTTCTACTTCTGCGTGCAGTGTGAGCCATCCCACGCTTCCATCCTTCCTACTCCACTGCACAACCGCCGGGTTGAAACTCGACGGATTCTTGGCCGGACCGCCAATCACGTCTTCCGCGAACGTTTCCGCTCCAATAGTCAGGTTAGGCGAGAGCCAAGCCGTGATGTTACGTGGATACGTATCCCAGGGTGGAGAAAACGCCGAAGTGGAAACATTATGTGTGCCTGGGAACGTCTGAAGTGCAGATAGGGTAGCATTGGGCACAAGCGTGTTGTGAAACGGCGCGAGGATAGCCACCAAAGGGCCAATAGCGAAGTCGTTCTTGTGGCCCATCGTATACGGCTTCGCATTGATCGGTGCGTCTTCCTTGCCCACTATTGTCCAGATGTGCAGAGCTAGGATGCTCAGGTACCGGTTCATGTCGTACCCGTAGGAGCGGTCCCACGGCCCGGCTACGTTCTTCAGATTCGCGTTATACAGCTGGCCTAGGATAACCCAGGTTTTGGATACCATGTCTGCACCGCGCTCGCCCATCAAAGATGATGCAGGGAGGTACTTCGCCCACAGGGTGAGCGCGTACAGCGAAACACCAGCGTAAGTACCTGAGTTAAATTCTGACAGCGTTGAAGCCCGATCAAAAAGATTCACCAGGTCGCGGGCATAGTTTTCGCCTGCCTAAAACTAGTAAGTATATTTTCCTTATTAAGGTAGTTTAGTTTCTAGGATTTTTTATTACCGTGGTCATGTTTGACTCGTTTAGTTTCCTGCCAACCCATCCGGACATGAAAGCGCGCATGATGGCCGGGTTGCTGTATGAAGGATAGAGATTGTCGTCGTCTACACCTCCCACGCGGTAGCTATCGCCCACAGTCGCATTGTACAGGCTCTCCAGCATGCGTGTCTGCGTGTCGTGCGGAATCAACTCGGGGAATTCTTCCAGCATGAGAATGAAGGTTGTGCCAATGAAGCCGCGCCAGTTCGGGTCCCAAGAATTGTAGATTTTGGGCGGATATTGGGGTGTCCCTACCGTGGGCTCTTCCGGATAGATTTGGTAATCGCCATACCATTGCGCGCTCAAGTTCTTATGCTGTCCTGCGATGATATTGTCCACAATCTTTGCTGCTTGCTCCGCATCGTCTCCTTCGTTTCGACCGAGTAGGCCGGCGGCGTACCACGCAGAGGAGCGGGTGTCGTGGAGAAGGGCTTTCGAATCCAGGTCGTAGAGATAGCCTGCCTCGGCGTCGTAGAACATGTCCATCCAATTCATCGACTCTTGGAGGAGTTGCTCCGCAGCGTCATTTGTGGCATTGTTCGCTCCTGTAGCTCTTCGCGTCGCAGCAGCGCCCAATACCGCGAGTCTTCCGAGGATAATTGCCGCCTTCATGTTGACGACACTGCGGATTTGAACGAGCCTTTGAGGTAGCTCACGCGACCACGGGGAGACATGAAAGCGCCATTATCTTATATTTGACAAGACCGAGCGGTGTGCTGCCAATGAAGGGACCGCGTTGCTAAGACAGGTTAATAAGAACAGCCTTGATATCTAAAGCGGGCCATGATGATTTCGGGCATTCTCCGCTCTCACTACGGTGGTCGCGCCGGAGCCGAGGCCGACATCTGATAATGGTGGGAGCGCAGTCAAAAGATCTGAATAACAAGTGCATTTTTGTAGTGTTGGACTCATTGAAGGCTCGCTCGACTTGTGTTCTTTCGATGGGTAAAAGCTGGACATGCATGCTGATGTAGAACGCTCACTCCTTCATGACGAGTGCACACTAGCCATCCCAAGGTCCCGAGGTCGGCCTGTCAAAAACCTACCTTCCCAATCCGGATTAGCCCCTTTCCACCCGGGTGCTCATTTCATGGCAGGCACGTGGGGCGAATTTTCAATAGTTCTCTTGCCATCTCGAATGGTTCAAACCAACGGTTCCCCTTCTACTTCAAGTCAAGGACATCCCGTCTGGACAAATGGCCCTGGCATGGTCCATGCACGCCAACTGCGAGTGACCTGGTCGCTGGGCCGTAGACACGTATACGCCTAACCCGTTCGACTTACGCGCCGGCACATGACCGTGCCCCTTTCGCGAAGATAGGCAGCCTCCAATTGCAGGAATAATGTTGAGATCCCGTGCTAGTCGATCAGTCTGGGGTACCCCGCGGGGGCTAAATACAAGCTCATTCCGGTCGGGACAGATGGCACCGAGCATCGCATCGAGCGATATTTGTGCAGGGGTGGCTATATGGGTATAAGAAAGTTTTGGGGACACTTTAAACTTCTGTGACCATTCGGTGCGCGTCTTTTACTTCGTCATGGGTCTCTTTCATATTGCCACCGTGGCGGCACTTGCCGTATGCTCGACTGCAGCTCCTGCGGAACCTAGGGCGGCGAAACCCAAAAGTTTTTTGAAAGACTTGGGAAACTCGACCTGGATTATTGGCAATGGCATTTGGAACATGACGCAGGGTCGCCAGTATGGCGTCAAGCTCATGTACAAAGGGAAAGATCGTGTTGGCCCCACAGCTACTGGTCACTACGTGAGCTACAGTACGCTAATAGTTCTCCCATAATCCCATAATACAATGTTCGGTAAAAATTAACTATAGCTCAGATGGCGCGGCCTCTGACCTCAGCTGGACCTCCGCAGCAATCGCCGACTCGGGCAAAGACTGGATCAACGTCAAATTTACCGCAAAAGAGGGCGACTTCCACTGGGTCATTTATGACGACCTAGCCGGCGCGTACCAGTACTTCGTCAACCACGCCCTCCCAACACTCGGTGAATTCCGAACACTCTGGCGTCTGTCAAACACATCCTTCCCTAATGGCCACACAAATATCAAGGATGGAGCATTGCCCGCACTGTCGGAATACGCGGCTGCTACAAATGTTCAGGATGAAACCTGGCAGAAGGCCGACGGCACCTTCTTGACCAAGTACGACTGGGCTGCTTTCGTGAGGGAGCAGACGTACTATGGCGTATATGGCGATGAGGTTGGAAGTTGGTATATCAATCCTGGAAAAGATTACTACAATGGCGACCACCTCAAGCAAGAATTGATGGTACGTAGCACTGAAGGGAGTGGAATTACTGCTAGGATATGGGCTAATGTTGCGCTACAGGTCCACCGTGAATCCAAGACAGGCGATGCCGTACAGCTAAACATGATTCACGGCACTCATTACCTCGCCCGATCTAGCGACAACTTCACGGACGGAAAGACCTGGGGTCCGTGGCTATGGTAAGTTTCTCTAAATACAAGGTACTCCGGAAACACAGCCTGATCACATATGATTGCACAGGTATCTCAACGATGGCTCGAAATCCGACGCTAAAAAGCGTTGGAAGAAGGAAGACAAAGCGTGGCCCTACTCGTGGTTCAAAGACACCGCGTATCAGTCTCGCGGATCGGTGTCCGGTAAACTTATCCTCAGCGACGGAAGGCCCGCCGCTGGAGCCGCCGTCTTCCTCGGCGACAGTAACTCTGCGCTCAGCACGGCCGACCAGGGCAAAGACTACTACTACACCGCATACGCCGACAAACAGGGCAAATTCGAGATCGACGATGTACGCACGGGTACTTACGGATTGTACGCTTGGGGCAACGGAGGAAGCATTGCTGATGTGACGACCTCGTTTGTAAAGAACGATGTTGTTGTTGCCAAGGAGAAGACGACGCATTTGAAGACCCTGGATTGGACCGTCACGGACAAGAGCAAGCGCATCTTCCAAATTGGGTAAGTTTGGTCATGTGAGATGCGTTCTAGGGTTGCTTTGAATCTGACCTTGTTTAGCGACTTCGACCGCACCTCCAGGGGCTTTGCTCACAGTGGTCCCACTCCCTTCGAGCACGGCCGTATCTCCAACGCTCCCGGAAACCTCACCTACACGGTCGGCGAATCCAGTCCAAGCGACTGGTACTTCGGCCAGACCAACCTCGGCACATGGTCCATTAAATTCGGCCTGGAAAGTATCCCCGAGTCCGCTACAGCTGCGAAGCTGTACACGTCGCTCGCTGGATTCTCGCAAGGTACGAAATCGAACATTCTAGTCAACGACAAAAAGATCGGAAACATCTCGTCAAACGCCGTGCTCTTGGTGAGCAGCCAGGATACCTACCGTGGGGCGACGCAGGCTGGAGAGTGGAGGAACTTGCAGTGGGACGTGAACAAGGAGCTATTGAAAGTTGGAGAGAACAAAGTTGACATTGCAGTCATAGAGACTACGCGATGGCGTGGCTGGCTGTGGGATAGCGTGGTGTTGGAGTGGGTCTAATAGAGTATTAGTAATGTAATTTTTGTAAGTGAGTGTGGTGGCTCTGCCAATGTGTGGTACCGGTGCGCCTTGTATTTCCTCTCATGTGCGGCCTCACGCCCCACATTTTAACTTCAACTTCCAACGGTTGCGAGTATACAAACGCTTTACAGTTCACCCACGAAGACCCTGCACACCCCCGCTGCAGGGTTGGATATCCAACTCCTCCACCTACCTGACATGAATTACCATAGCAGCTTCCAGCATGGCTCTAAGATGCCGAGGACCGAGGACCCAGCCCTCTGACCAGGGCAGTCCTCCACGCCGTGAATATATCGAGGTATTTGAGAAACATGGACTAAAAGGTTATCCGAGGCAGCCCAAGCAGGGCGAAGCAGTCGCCGTACATACACTACAGAGCTTTTCAAGGAAGCGTAAGCACGACGAGGAAATCACCGAACATACGCTGCGAGGCTCTTCGAAGGACCACACGCAGGGCAAAGTCAAACAGAGAAAATCCGATTCCATCAGCAAAGAGTTTACGACAGAATGTCAGAAGCACTTTCCGTTCTTGGAGCTGCCTGCAGAGCTCGTAAGTAGCTTCCAAACCTGAATCAGGCGTGCATCAATTAATTTCGTGCCCCAGCGCAACAAGGTCTACGGCTACGTAATGAACTTCCACCAGCGCGTTCAGATCCCATACCATTATGCCTCCCCCGCGCCCGCCACCAAACAGCTCCAGCTCAACACGGGCTTCAAAGTGCTTCGCGTCAACAAGCAGATCTACAAGGAGGCTATCTTGCTTTTCTGCAAGGAATGCACCGTCTATCTCCCCATCAGCCTGTGGGCAAACATCACCTTGACGTGGGCAGTCGTGTCTGCTCACAGAGACTCGACGCTAGGTCCTGCGGTTCGCACGACGCTGACAGCCCTGGCGCATTGCCGCGACGTGCACCTCTCGTTCTACTGGCCGGTAGGTGATGAACTGCACCGCGACTGTAAAGATTCCCGAGACGTGGTGGACTACGCGGATTTCAGCCATATCGCGAATCGACTGCACGAGATCGCAAACATGCTGGACACCGTGCACCTAGAGGGCAAGGACCGTCGTCGCGTAACCGTGCACGTCGTCGCACCGGCATATGAGTTCGGCTTTCTGCTGCCCACCGTCAATGTGTTTCAGGATTCTTGGGCGGAGGGCAAGTTTGATATGCTACTGCGCAGCGGAGAGTTGATCGGTCGGCAGAACAAGAACCATACGGAGTGGACGATCGCGGCTTGGGTCATGTACACCCAGGTTGTGGCTTCACGTCCCGGTATAGCCCGACCGCCGAGCCTTGAGTCTGATCCGGCAGGTTCTGCGTTCCAGGTCACCCAGGAAATTGAGAAGAAGGTGGTGTCGTCTGGGGAGTATCGCAATGTTGAAGTGAAGGCGACGGCGATGGCGAGGTTGGATGGAACGCAAGTACTCTCCTCTCATGGCATGCTGTCCGAGGAAGGCCCTGCTTTTCTCCGGCGTGCCTGACAGAGGACCTAGTGTTTGGGTAGAAAGTATATTGTATTGCTCGCCCTGGGGTAACACCCAGGAGCAAGAGAGAATTGAATAGAGTTGTCTTAGTCAACTCCGTACCTTCCTGTCACAGCTGATCTTTTATGCGCGGATTTAAATTTAAACATTACTACTCGATCGTGTTCCCATCACCCTGCCATCCACATTACTCATCGAAGCGTGGGCTAGTCCAACCCTGTGCCCTACAAAACGAACGCAGCCAAGCCCAACACGCCGGCAACACCAGCGGGCACCTTCATCGCAGAAGCCGCGCCAGTGAAATACGATGGAGGAGCAGAGTACGAGCTAGTACCAGCGGGCAGAGGCGACACTCCAGTTCCAACAGGGAGAGTAGGTCGAGGCGACACTCCAGTCCCAGCAGGGCCGGTTGGGTAAGGCGCAACCACCGAGCTTGAAGCCTCGGTCACCGTCACAGTAACGACAACGCAGGTATCTTCAGCGGTGGAGGTAGGCAAGGGGTAGCCGGTGGCGGTGATGCCGATGTCGGTCAAAGATGACGCGGGCACTGTGAAATGTATCAGTCACATACTTCGCGCAACAAGTACACACGATACGGAGCAACGTACCAGAAGTCTGAATCGTATGAGCGACACTGCTGCTCACGACCTCAGTCTCAGTGGGCGCAGGCGTCCCCTCAGGCGCAGTAGGTGCGGGAACATTGATGGGGAACCCAGCGCTCGCGCAGATGCCCTCGAGCACCGAGATGACTTTGGCCTGGTCGGCGGCATCGGCGCATGCGCCTTGCACGCAAGGAGTGATCTGGTTCACAATCAATTAATGCGACTAGCACCGTGATGCCTGGGATAACGTACGGCAGGCGTCAGTTCAGCAGCTTTACTGCAGGAGCACGCGAAATCAGTGGCGGAGCAACCGATGCCAGAAACGCCCTCGACGACACAGCTTAGGGAGCAAGTGGGAAGGTCGGCGATGGACTGAGCGGCGGAAAGGGCCGCTAGGGCAGCGAGGGTGAATGTGTACTTCATTTTGGTTGACTGGAAAGAGTGGATAGGGTCGGTGAGTGAAGGAGTGTGTAGACGGGAAAGACTGGAGATGGATACGCTGGTGTATGGGAGGGAATCTGGAATGCGGATACAACGGCCTGTTTATACTCGTATGCACATCACTCTAAGCGGTTGTTTACCCGTCTAGGTGTTAGTCGGAGATTAGACGCTAGTCGCATAGAGAGTCGTTGGATATTGCGGCCGAACCGCCTTAGGAGGCGTGGTAGAGGATGGCTACCAATCAGCAGAGCTCTTGACGAGTTTCTATTCCTGCATTATATCGTCTGTGCTTTACGACGGAGGGCGTTGTGGACAGGGTTCGAAATTAAGGTACCCGCGGGATTGGCCGGGGTCGAAATGAGGTCCGTCCTCACCTGTAAATGGCTGTAAAGCAGAATGACGGACGCAAGTAACAGTTGCAGGCACTACCTGAATAACTAAGTAGGCATTGAGCTGTGAAATACTCCCCGAGGGCTGTTCATGAGCGGAACATAGGACTTGAACAGCCCCTTCAGAAAAAAGAATACAACAACCAAGCTGTGCCGCATCTCATAAATATGTTCCTTGACCGATGTTGTACAGGCGGTTGGTGAGCGGCAGGGAAAAGGGGCTACGGACGCTATAACCGCATCCATACTAGCGTAATATGGAGAACCCCTGCTCTCTTCTCCGCAAACCGAAGCTTCGCTGCCGATCTGGTGGTGCTGGTCAGCTTACGACGGAAAGAGCGATTTTCAAATCTCATCTGCCACTCGATTCAACCTCATAGGCTTCTAACAACTTCGCTTTCATTTAATCCATCCTATACGATTCATTGCGCCCCTTATAGCGAGGAAAGTTACCAAATCCCCTACCTATATCATTAATCCTACACTCCACAGAAAGAGTTCGTCGCGGCGATCCTCGTGTTGAGGATGCAACGTGTGCGGTAGTCCGTGTGTTGCTTGTGCTGGCATTCGTACGGTTAGCACTGGTACAAAGCTGCTGTGTTTGGACGTATCCTATAATACATCTCGCTGAATGTGAATCTAATCGTTCTGCCTTCGAAAAGGGTTGCTCTCGACGCTCGTTTCGAATTTCTAGAGATGTTCCTACCACAGCCCTACTATCACCGTATCCACACCATCCAACAACAACACACTCCTCACTTCTCCATGACATAACCCCCCGTCCACCCACCCCTCAAAGCCAAACCCTTCGTGTCGCGATCGTTCGCCACACATGCTTATCGCGCTACCGGACGTACCATGACGTTGCCCCGACGGTTCGGTTCGTTCCGGCACCTCACCCCACATGGCACACGTCGCGGGCGTACGCCAACGGACGCGTACGGGCGTGGTCCAGATGCGCAGGTTCGATGCACTGCGCTCTTGTTGGTAGGGATGCTGTTGGTGTTGCACGCTGGTGGTGTGTGGCGAGTGAAGTAGCATCGTTGGGAGCTGGGAGGTACGTCATGCGGAATGCGGTGGAAGTGGGCGCGACGTGTTGAGGCGGGGTGGGCACTGGAGTACAGAAAAGAAAAGCAAGCTTGCAGAAATGAGGTTGCGCATTGGGTCGGATCGGGAAGGTCCAGGCTGTGCGGCTGAGCGATGCTGTGGCCAGGCTTCACAGCTCTGGCGTAAACCATCGCATGGACTTGCGGTATGAAGATTTGTGAAATTTTTGTTGAATCGAGACCCGTAAGTCGCATTGTTGTTGCAGTATACGTACACTATAGTCGAAAGACTAGAACAGAGAAACGCTACGAAACGAGTTATGTGATGCGTCTCCAGGAAATGCCATGATGTGAAACTTCCTCTTCCGGAGGAATTGTTGAATCGAACGCCCATATGAATATACCGAGGTAAGACGCCGAACGCAGCAAACCGTGCAAGAGCTAGAAGGAATCGCCGAATCGGACTGAACAAAAGTGTGTCGTAATTTCATGACCCAAAGAATATGCCGTCTATCTTGATGATTCTCCGAAAAGTTTTCGCTCGAACGAACAATGGCGCCAATAAAAATGTGCACCTAAGATAGGAAGGAACAAACGGGGGAACCACGTGGCGCTCATGAGGTAATTGGTAGGCCACTGGCGACTCTGAACAGTTCGAATGCTAGAGATGGCGTTTCCCTGAGTACAAGTTCGACGTCTTTGCGGGAGGAGAGGTTAGGGTGGGAACGGAAGGCTTGGATGATGATGTCTCGTAGACCTCGGTCTGTGTCAACGGTCGACTCGTACGCTTCTTGACAAGCTTCCGGCAGTTCATCGCTGTCGAGATGGGCCTCGATCTGGGCTGCGAATTTCTTGCGGGCGATAGACTTGAGCCCAATGATGCCATACCTGCTTGATGTCAGTGGTTTGTTCCGGCGCGACTCAAAAGCGGGGTTGCAATGGAAAAAGCGGCAGGTGCGACCTCTCAGGTTATAGAGCAAAGGAGACAGCAGCCCACGATTGATTGGACGACAATTACGATCGACCACATCTCTCAAATTGAAGATTGATGGTGGGGAGCGAGGGTCTGGGCTTGGCAGTTGACGATCCGATCGTCATCCCTGCGCCAACCGCGGGGTCGGCGGCCTATCTTCGCCGCCTAGCGCAACGAGGGTGCACAAGTGCAGCCCGACTGTTGCAGAGAACCTGACACTGACGAGGGGAATGCCACACGGCAAGAAAATGACTAGAATGAACTTACTTCTCGGCGATGGCGTAAACCTTGGCGTGCGTGACAAGATGCGATTGTTCGTCATCAGCTTTGGTCTCCGTGAAAACATAGTCGAAAGGGTCGTCCATAAATTGGTCCTGCATGGGAGTGTCCGGAAGTTTTGCCGGAAGTTCTAGAGCGTCCTGATCGTCTGGTTGCAGGTGCTCCGCTTCCTCCGTCAACGGCGTCGCTGGCGTCGCTGCGGAAAGCATGGCGAGAAGCGGGTCCTCAACCAGAGTTAGGTTCAACTTTTTGGATGGTTGGCGTGCCGGAAAGCGGGACATGCGCGGCGATATAGAGGGATTAGATCGTTTTGAGGAACGGCGTGACAGCGGCTTGTTGAGGTAGTCAAGATGGTAGAAATCTGAAACACGGTTAGAGAGATGCTTGAAGGCAGCGTGGTAATTGCCTACAGTGCACCATATATTCTACTGCCGTTGGGTCATCTTCGGTCAGGTCGATGACTCCAGTTTCTGATTCTCGGAAAGGGTTGCTGCATGCTCCTTCGAAGAAGCTCGAACGCGAAGCGAGAAGGACGCGATGTACGGGGTAGCTTTTGTTTGCGGTAACAATGGTCAGATCTGAGTACTTTCCAGATTCATGCATTCTGCGGAGGACTTAGCAAGGCCAAGTGTTAGAAGGTTGAACATACGATGCTAGTGCGGACATGAGTTCAATGGTAGGTGTATCCATTGTACAGGAAAGACGAATGTTGATGTAGAGAGACTGAGGCGAGGTACGTTGGGACTTCGTGTATCAATTGGTGGGGTTCGCTGATATGCGAAACGAGCAGGCGTGGTGCGTGGTATTATAAAAGAAGTGCCTAGTGACGTCGCGCAGAGAGCAAACTAATTGTCTGTCGATCAGTGGGCGCGAGGCTTTGTGGTAATACCGGCAGGTATGTAGGTTAACGTAACGATCGGCGTTCGTAATGACCGACCGACGATGACCGAAGCTTAGGGGACCAAGCGGGAGCTGTCAGGTAGTGCCCGCGATATGTATGGATGGGCTAATATGACGCGGTACGATTTCCTGACCTCAAAAAAATGTGAGCGGTTTCTCTGGTAAAACTACCCGGGGAGAGGAACTTCTTTGTATACTTTGTATACAGGGGCAATCTCAAAAACACAGCGCCTGCGCTGGCGTGAGATCTAGACCGCTTCGTCTGTCACAGGGCTATGCCGCCACAAAATCCACACGCCAAGCAGACGCGCAACTGGCGGTGCGAGCTGCGATGTCATGGCCACTTGATGGGTGGGCGCGTGGAGTAGGCGGAGGGTAAGGTGGAACAGTCTGGGCTGTTCCTCAAGGAGTACCTAGCCAGCCCGCCCACGTGCTCTACCGCGAGCCGCTCTATCCCAGCGCTATTCCTAGCAATCGTAGGCTGCTCCAGGCGTTCCTAATCAAGCCATATACCGTGGGTCTCTCGGCAAGATGGGTTGCCGCTGAGCTGCATTTGCATACTAAAGATCCTCATGCGAACGCAATCTGGCGCAGACATCAAACAGCCAGCGATTACAGCGTTTTGAGATGCTCTTGCGCCTCTAATCAGACGAAAAAATGAAGAGTTGGACGGTGGAACGACGGCGCTGGATGCAAATTGCATTCCATGTCCGAGTGTGCTGGCCATGCTCGTGGAGTAACGCCAAGCGTGACTGTGTCTGGCTAGACTTTTAGGGCCCAGCTAGCATTTATGCATAAACTGCCTTTCGAGCTAACAGCAGGCGAGGATTGCTGCGGATCTGTTACAAAGAGGCAGTTCGGTATCATACCTGTCTGCAGTTTGCGGTGGGTCCATCGGAGAAGGACACGCGAGCTCATCATGATGAGCCAAGAGATTGGAGATGAATATCAGCAATGGTGCTGATGGAAGAGTCAGCTTGCACGATAGGCGAGCTGCGCCTTCAGCTTCGGTCTGTGGTACGACCAGGCGCCACTACTCTAGTCAAAGGCGTGCGCAGGTAAGGCTTTCAGAAGGTGACAGCGAGGCCAAGTTGAAAGGTAGGGTTCGGAGATGCCGCCTCCATCGATAGTCACTTTCCAGCAAATCGACAGCGGGTAGCGAGGACGGAGATAAAAAGCAAAGGAGCTAAGCTACGATCCATGAATGGTGTTGAGGTCTGGAATGGTCCGCGGGTGGCAGGCGCGCCGAGCAATTAGGCGAGCGCGGCCAGGGTCCGAAGTGTTCGGGCCCGTGTCGGTGACGCGCACCCATAGAGGCTCAGCAAACACATACCGAAACTCACAGAGCGCCTGCACGCGGCTGTTCGCTCACTCAACGGGTCCGAATCGATGCCCTCGCAGCCTCGATCCTCACACCGCTAGCGCCTAACCCCTGCGTCTCGCTCGCTCTCGCTGCACGCCACACCCCGCCTCCATTTAGCCCCGCGCAACCATGGCCGACTACAAGCTGTCTGCTGTTCTGCGTGGTCACGAGTCCGACGTAAGGTTCTCCTTTAGTCAGTGGAATCAGTGATAATGACAGCTCTAGGTTCGCAGCGTCGCCTTTCCCCATCCCACCACAGTCGTGTCCGCGTCGCGGGACTTCAGCGTGCGGTTATGGAAGCTCCAGTCAGAGAAGCCGCCGAGCTACGATAGCACCATCAAGGTCCAGGGCAAGGAGTTCATCAACTCGCTGGCCATTGTGCCGCCCACTTCGCAGTATCCCGAGGGGCTCATCCTGTCGAGCGGCAAGGATCAGATCATCGACGTGCGGCCGCCCAGCAAAGGCCTTGACGACAATGCCGAGGCGCTGCTCATCGGCCATGGCTCCAACGTGTGCGCCCTCGATGTCAGCCAGGACGGGATGTTCATCATCAGCGGCAGTTGGGACACCGATGCCCGCGTCTGGCAGCTCGGCAAGTGGGGCGAGTCTACCGTCCTTGAGGGTCACGAAGCGTCGGTGTGGGCCGTACTAGCCTACGATTCCTCTACTATCATAACAGGTATTTCAATCTCTGTCCCTGAATGCCAAATCTCTGGTGCTGTCTGACTAACTGTGTCAATTAGGTTGCGCCGACCAACAGGTTCGCATATTCCAACCCACGGGCAAGCTTGTCCGCTCGATAAAGACTGGCGATGTCGTCCGTGCTCTGTGCAAGCTGCCGCCAAACCACCCTTCGAGTGCGCAATTCGCCTCGGCGGGCAACGACGCCGTCGTCCGGCTGTGGACCTTGGATGGCCGCCAAGTGAGCGCACTACACGGCCACCAGAACTTCATATACTCTCTCGCCGTGTTACCGAATGGACAAATAGTTAGTGCGGGGGAAGATCGCACTGTGCGGATATGGGCGAACAACGAGTGCATACAGACCATCACGCATCCTGCTATTTCCGTATGGACTGTTGCTGTGTGCGCCGAAAATGGCGACATTGTAACAGGCGCAAGCGATCGGCTGGTCCGCATCTTCACTCGCGATCCCGAGCGGTACGCCGATGCTGCCGCTATCGAACAATTCAACGAAGACGTCAAATCGTCCGCCATACCTCAGCAGACGGTAGGCAACATCAACAAGGAGAAGTTGCCTGGCCCCGAGTTCCTCACGCAAAAGGCTGGGACGAAGGAAGGGCAGGTGCAGATGATCCTCGAAAGTAATGGCAACATCACCGCATATCAGTGGTCCATGGCTGCCAACAAATGGGTCAGCGTGGGAACCGTGGTCGATCAAGCCGGGAGTGACGGGCGCAAGATCTCGTACAATAGCAAAGAGTATGACTACGTCTTCGATGTGGATATTGAAGAAGGAAAACCTCCGCTCAAACTGCCGTACAACGTTTCGCAGAATCCGTACGAGGTGGCGCGGAAGTTCTGCGAAGACCACAAGCTACCTCTTACCTATCTGGACCAGGTTACAAATTTTATCGTACAAAACACTCAGGGCGCCACCTTGGGACAATCGAGTGCACAGGGTGCGGATCCATGGGGAACAGAATCGCGATATCGCCCAGGAGATGCGACCGCGTCACCGGCACCCTCACAACCCTCCGCACCGAGGCCCAAAATATTACCACAGAAAGATTATCTCGACATTTTGACAGCCAATCACGCCCCGATCTTCAAGAAACTTCAAGAGTTCAACCAAGCTCTGGTCAATGATGGCAGCAAGGGTCTGTCATTGAACCCCTCTGACATTGAGCAACTAAGTGCGGCCGTTTCGTCAATGGCGAAGGGTAATGTCAAAAATGTCGACACGGCTGCGATAGAACTTATCATCAAGGCAGCGACGGAGTGGCCCGAAGACAAGCGCTTGCCTGGGCTCGACTTGCTGCGACTCTTATTCGCTGCCGAAGAGCCAGTGGCCTACCTTACTACGGAGCAGAATATCCTGCAACGTCTTGCAGGTTCAGGTGCTTTTGCGCCGACTTCGCCACTAAACAACACCATGATGGCTGTCCGGTCACTGAGCAACTTGTTCAGGACCGACATAGGTCGCGCTATTGCAGGCCAAGAATTTGACCAAATCCACGGCTACGTTTCGACCTTCTTGACGTCATCTAACCGAAACCTTATCATCGCCGTAACGACGCTTTACATCAACTACTCTGTCCTCTTGACAGAAGAGAACAACGCTGATCGAGTCTTGTCGCTGCTGGACGACCTCAATAAGATCCTCAATACCGCAAAGGACTCCGAGGCCATATATCGAGCTCTGGTGGCCACGGGGACGCTTCTTAGTCTGGGCGCCGACTTTTGCGAGGCCGGGAGGGAGATCTTGCAGCTTGGCTCCGCCATCTCGGTCGCGGAGAACCAAGCGAAGGAGCCGCGGGTGAAGAGTGTGGTTGCAGAGATTCGGGAAAAGCTTCAGGGTTGAGATGTCTGAATGGTACCGAGATGATGGGAGTACGGGTGTGCATAGCACTGTATCATACAGAGGCATGTTTTGGCATAAAGGTAGCGGATATGGCATAGCTTAGTGTAGTACTTGTTAGCCAGCATATTCACCTCGGGCATGACTTTGCGGTCGCCATCACATTCATAATCTTCACGCTACCTGAAAGCTCCACCGCTCTATGCGTGTAGGCGCGTCTGAATTATCAACGCTCGGGGCATTGATTTTATATGAGGTGGACCTCTATCACTCTAGCATAATGCTACCCAGCATGCTCCCCATCGCTGGTGACACGGTTCACGCGCGAGTCGTAATGGCATACGTTTTGCGATTCATAGTCGTCGGCATGTCGGCGTTGTAGACGCCGATAACCACGCTCTGTGGAAATGAAGGGGTCATGCGGTTTCCGCAGCGAGATTCGGGCCCGTGGGCGTCTTTTCTGCAGGGCAGCGCGGTGATATGCACTCGAGGAGGGTTCTCCGTGTGTGCTTCCCGCGGGAAGGTAAGATGAGATGGCATGACGCACGTGGCCAGAGCTTCTCAACGCGATCGCGCTGGATGGGTTGGGCTCAGCGTGCATCGTGCTGGTTGAAAGTTCGCGTGTGGGTGCAGCAGTCTGCTTCAACCTGTCCTGATATCATTGTTTAGAACAGTTGCGACGCACTTCTACATGCGATTCGATCTCCCCGTGAAGAAACGCAAAGAATTGATAGGAAAGGCGTGACATTAAAGTTGGTAGGACGATGATGGTGGCGTCGTGCTCTTGACGCCAGGACCTCCATGGAGAGCGGTCATGTTGACTACATTGATGCTTGGGGTTAGGCGGTGCGATGATACAATACTTTAAGAGCGAAACTCCATCATTCTGATTACGCAGTTTACCGTTTGGTTCCTACGACGAATTACCTACGACGAACGATACTGTGGCCTCTCCAACACGCTCTCGAAATTTGAATTGGACGAAAAACATAAAACAGCAGAAAACAATACGCGCAAAATGTCAAACAAGCACGAGCAGGACAAGGTCGACGTGAAGCAGAAAAACGGTCCGCTCTCACTCTCCCTCTACCAGCATTGGCGACGACCCTGCTAACACATGCCCCAGTCCTCCAAAAACCCCTAACCCAACACTCGCACCCCTCCTCCTCCGTGCCCTCCCTCCCCTCCACTGTCCGCGCCGGCCTCTGCACCCCCGCCTCCCCCATCGCCGCCAACATGACCGCCCCCTTCCTCGACTTCTCCTCCGCCAATGGTCTCGATCTGCGCAGCGCGGGCGTAAAAGAGGGCTCGCGGTACTGCATCGACGCGGGGAGCTGGAAGAAGGCGGTCGAAAGTGGGGTGGATGCACCAATGGTGAAGCTGGAAGTTACGCATGAGGAGGCGCTGAAGAGTGTGGATATGGAGGTTTTGAGGAAGTGGGGGGCGAAGCAGGATATTGATGGGGGCGGTGTGTGGCCGAAGGAAGTGGCGGAGAGGTGGGCGAGGGAGAGTGGGGATATTGGGGGGAGGGAGCCGAAAGCTTAAGTGGGTATGGATAAGATCAATTCAAGGACAGTTCTTACATGCAACTGGTCAAGCTGGTCATCAAATTAGACGACTGATTTGGACTTCCACAGTTCTTTTCGGCATTGTGAAATGGAAGATTCAAGATCTCGTTGCTGCTGTCGATGGACGCATCGCGAGTGTCTTGAATCCATGGTGTGACACAGTTCGAGATCACGGTGTCGCTCGTGGCTCAGAGAGTGGAGACGTGGGGCCTGTACATCAATCTACCGAGTCCTTGGTGGGGACCCTGCACCAGCGAAAAGGATATATGGCGACTTCGATTAACCTAATATCTCTTGTAGATGAGTTACGGTGAACACGTCGTGTAACGTAGCTACATTCAGCCGGTTGGCTGCGATGTCACAAGGTGAACGGCTAGTTTCCAGCAGTTGGTACGAGATTGGTACGATGAGAAACAAGAACCCAACTCGGTTGACGCATACTGAAGGAGGATAAGGCTCGGAACGAGATATATACGTAAGTCCCTGGCTTGTATGTATCGCATGTCCCCGACTGACTTCGTCGTACGGCGGCAGTGCAGTCGTAGTATCGTCTATTAGATTGTTACTGGTAGATTATTCCCATACTTTTTGCTGGACTACAAGTCGAATTTTGAAGATGCATTTGTTTTCGAAACTGGCGTTCATCGCGCCTGCGAGCGCCATGCTGCGATTCTCGTGTTCGACGTTAGTCACAGATCGCATTGATCCGTATGTAAATACTCCGATACACCAAATCCATTTGTAGAGGTAGTTGAATCATCACGCGACGTTTCGAGAAAGGCGTGGTGGAATTGGCTGTTTTGAGCATAAAGCTGACAGCCCTAGTCTTGTGAATCCAGGCGAAGCTCCTAGCCCTCATCTTCATTAATTGGTAGGAGGCAATGCGCTCAACACGACCATGGATCCGGACAATGAACTACCCGATATCGCGACGTGTACGTCATGTCAGTTCACTGAGGATTTCAGGTAAGGACGAAGACTATCCTTGCGTCTCTGGAAACGGTGCTAAAGGAACGATGCAGCAATTACTGGACCGCAGTGATGTTCTTCAAAGCCCGCAACGGGACGTATAAGCGTGTGCCTACCTTTGCGAACGAGTACCTTGAACCAGCAAATGGCGGGATCACCATGTACTACATCGCTCCGTATGATGGCAAACCAAAAGTTAAGGCGTTCCAAAAGGCTAGTAATCGTGATGACTGCTCAGTACTCTAACATGCTGATTCATGTAGGGCTTCCGCATGATTTTGGGCGATCCAGGCAGGCGCACCGATATTCAAGACCACGACGCCCGCGGCCTCAGTTTCCGTTGCTGGGGCGAGAACTTTACGAACTCGATTGGTGCTCCAGGTACGAACCAAGACACCCGCGACTTCCCCAAGCAGCCTTTCAAAGGCGGCATCCGTGCGAACCACTTCTTTCCAACGTGACTCCGTCCGTACGGTCTAGACTCTTCACGACTCTAACAGAGCATCGCAGGTGCTGGGACGGAGTAAATCTAGACTCGCCCGACCACAAATCACACGTCGCATACCCAGAAAGTGGCTCCTTCGAAAGCGGCGGTCCGTGTCCAGCCTCCCACCCAGTTAAGATCCCGCAGATCTTATACGAAGTTGCGTGGGACACACGCCAATTCAACGATCCAAACGAGTGGCCAGAGGACGGTTCCCAACCTTTTGTCTTTTCAATGGGTGACGGTACCGGATATGGAACCCATGGAGATTATGTGTTTGGCTGGAAAGGAGATGCGCTACAGCGGGCAATGGACCAGAACTGTCAGGTGAATTGTCCGACTCTGAAAATGCAGTCGACGCAGTCGGCGAATAAGTGTACGGTGAAAAGGAAGGTCGAGGATGATATTGATGGGTGGTTGACTGAGCTTCCGGGAGGTATGCATGTGACTTATTCCTGATTGTTTTGATGTCTGGTAGACATATCAGGTAAAGGAGAGTAAGGCGAGTGGTCAGCTGACCGACGTTTGGAATATTTCATCAGCCGTCTAACCTCACACTTTGCCACTGTCACATAATCGACATGATATTCGTGAAAGACGGTGCATTTTCTGCAACTTGGAGAAAATGTGCCAATGGATATGTCTTCCTCCAGTGCTTATCAACAATGAATCGAATCACTTATCGACTGACATCACCAAGGTGCCACCACTTCATGGCCCTCACATCTGCAATTCTATCAGGTCATAGTTCTTGCTTTCAATATGCACGAAGATGGTCTTCCACCATGGTACATAGGCTGACACGCTGTCAAGGCATATAGAGCCAGTAATTTGTAGCCTCGGGATGGCGGGATTATAGAGACTGAGTATCATGAGTGATGGAATTGACATATAATTTGTGTCTGCACCGATTACCATATCTCGTGGACTAAGGTTGGGCAAGATATTAATATCGTGTGGCAGGACGCTAAAAGATTAGTCCAGAACACATAGAATCAAATAACTAGAAATAGCATTGCTTCAAAGGGTGAACCAAAATGGAGATGTAGTATTGAAGATGTGATGAGATATGTCTCTTGTGAAAAAGGAAAAGGAAAAGAAGAGGAGAAAGAAAGTTCGAAGGAGAAAAGACACACGCCGTGCGCAGGCAACAACTTTCCATAAACGCCTTGACTCGCCGACAATATTCTCGTCATCCTGTATCATATCACCAGGTACTTCATATTCAGCTTCATCTCTTCTTGGGAAAGCTTTGAATCCCGTGTCTTAACCACCTTTTGGTAGGCCTTGAGTTGGGCGATATTGGCCTTGACTTCCTGAGTCAGTTTCCCGAAAAGGGACATGTCGGTCTGGTCAATATTTCGCCTCATCAGGCCAACCTTCTTTTTTACCTTATATAAATGACTGTCAGAAGTCTCGCTTGCATCCTTCGCTTGCTCGTACTCCAACTCTTCCTTTTGTCTTTCATCTTCTGTTTATCGCCCTTGTGGAGGACCACGACCTGTCGTAACAAGCTGTCCAACTTGTCGTTCTTTTCTTTATGATCTTTTTTAGCCATTCTCAAGTCCCTTAGTAAGTGCCCCAGCCTCTTATTGTACTCGTTTCCCTTTTTACTGCGTGCATCTTGAAGCTCACTCTTTCGGGCAAGGTTCGTTTCCACGCCTTCCGTCTTGAACCTTGCGACATATTTCTGCAACCTTTGCAGCTCGTTTTTGTAAAGTGGAAGGGCGTTTTTGATCCGATTGTTGAGACAGTCCACGCCCTTGCGCTCGAATCGTGCCAATAGCTTCTGCATGTGCTCTTGCCACAAGGCGCCAAGATCAACAACCTTCCCATGTTCATCTTGTGGCATTCCCTTCTCGTCCCGCACGATCGATTGTATGTTTTTGTTGCTGAATTCGGTCTTGACGTTCTGGATCTCGTTTTCCATGCGGTTATTTACGGCTTCCATGTATTCATACACGGCTAGGACGACCCTCATGGTTCTCAAATGCTCGTTCGGCGGTATGGATCCATTCGACGCATCTATAGCGATATCCCTGATTCTCTGTGCGTCCGCGGGTGGGTAGTTCGTACGGAGTTTCTGCTTGACTGAGTTGATACCCTATTCGCAAAGGACGAAATCCTCAGTATTTTGCTTTGAATCTAGTGCCTCGACAACGGTGTCCATGATCGATCGGTTCGGTGGGTCCGGGAGTTGTTGACCAATTGGCTTGCTTGTTCGATCCAGTACACTATGCGGGTACCCTTTTTTGAATTGTTTTTTGAAGAAATCTGTACCGACAGTTTTGCTAAGCTTGATGGGATTTTTGTCTTGACGACTGTTGGGAGTTTTCGTTACGGTTTCAATGAACCGCGCGATGCTTTGAAGCTATATTTATCCGAAGTCATGTTAGCTACCGCGCGATGAGAAGACGAGGGGAAATGAGGCGTGATGGTGTGTTGTGCGATCGCCATACAAGAGATCCGGGTATTCACATACCTCGATAATGTGCTCTGTCGCGTATTTAGAAACCTTTCCGTTTCTCCTTTGCTTTGAAGTGAATATCATTACATATTTGTTTTTGAGATCATCAGTGGAGTATTCAGCATATGCTTTGGGCAAGTTTAGCCCATAGGTGCTGAATAGCTGTTCACTCGTATAGTATGGCTTGGAACATATCTTGAGGAATTCGTTAGGGGAAACCTCTATCTTATAGACTCGGGACTCTCCTGGTTGTGATCTAAAAGGTGCGCGCTTGGAAAGTGCAGTAGTGCTGTCTTCGCGCTTAGAAAATAGGTTTGGATCATTGTCGATATCGTCGTACTCAGTTAGGTATCCGAATCCAGGGATGTCGCAGACGTCGTAAGCCTTTGTAGGACGTTTAGGCCTGGTATATGGTAGAGGTTTCACTGTGGTTGTGGCTGTCGCTGTCGCACTGTGGGGTTTGGAAAGTGTTTTCGATTTCGCCGGGTGATGTAGTTTCGTGGGAGTCTTGTGAGTGGGCGTCTTGGTGGGACGTTTCTTAGCAGGGCGTTTGGCTGGCCGTCCAGTAGCCTTCTTCCGCGCTGGCCGTTTGGAAGCCTTCTTTCGCGCTGGCCTGACACCCCTACCTGGAACGTGGCTCCATAGTTCGGCTTCAGTCCATGATGCTACAGACGTTTCGACAGGCCGGTCTAGTTCACTCTCACTTGTTACGGATTAGATGGCGCTGGACATCAACGAAGCTGAGGAGAAGTACCTGGATAAAGGAAGAGCTTGTGTCTGTAGAAAAAAAATATATGCCAACGAAAAAAGACAGATAGTGACTAAGATAGAGCTGTATGCTGTCGAGTGATAGCGGGAGCAAGCAAGTAGTATGCAATATACACAGATGAGATGAGCGAGCGTGGATAACTCGCACTGAGAGATGTACCTTGGTTAAGAAGGTCGCTTGTTAACGAATGGTATTGATGGAGTTTTGTTGTTAGAGCTGGGAACCCCCAGTGTCTTTATATCTACCCTTGAACTGTTAAATCGATTTTGAAACCATCTCAGTTCTACTATGTCCGACTGTGTGGCTTGCTCGCACCCCAAGTCGGACAATATCAGTCGCTCTACGCCTTGTGGTAAGTTACCGACGAGATGGTATCTTCGGGTGAGCCTGTTTGACCGGACTGGTAAGTGAGACAACAACTGAAAGGGAATAGTAGAAACGGCCGACACAATAGTTCACTTCCAGTCAAAACACTTCGCGAGCGAACATATATCTCGTTAGAGTACAGAAAATCCGAAAAGGCCAAGATCCAAGGCCTTTAAGCGCTGTTTGACTGGGTACAGCAAGGTGGCATTCGTTCCCAGAAAACGACCTTCCCCCCCCCCCCCCCCCCCACGTATTAATACGCGGTCTAACATCACTACATCTTAAATAGCTATAGTAGCCATGCTACACCTGAGTTTAACAAGTACTATATAGAACATAGGATAGTCACCCTTTGTATGCCTGCGCATACTTTACACCTCTTATAGCCTCTAGATATAGGCTACTTCTCTCCTCTTAAGGTCGCGTACAGGCAGCAAGTGCAGGAGCTCGCATAATAGGCTATCTTTTATATTAATAAGGTAGACTTCCTAGAGATCTACCTATACATTAGAGACATAGTACTTTTTAAGTAATAGAACTAGTTCTTACCTGTTTAGATTACATCTTATTATTATTTATAGTAGTTAAGATACTTTTTTACTTAGGGTTAAAGCTAATGCTAGAGGCGTATAGATAGTAAAAATACTATATACTACTACTCAGCTAGAATAGTAAGCTTAACTTATTACGAACTTTTTTTATGATTAAATTTAGAGTTTTACTAGTTAAGCTATTTTATAAGTTGTTAAAAGTTATAAGTATATAATAAATTTAGTTACTATACTTATTGTAGAGATTATAAAGCTTTAATACGCTAATTAGCGTTGCTAGCGTTGCTAGTAATAGTAATACTAGTATATTACTTATAAAAGTGCTTTATAGGCTTAGGAAGATTAATTACTTGCTATAGAGGCTAAAAGGATAGTCTAGTAGGTAGGACAGGAGGAGCGAGCAGGGCGATAATAAGCACTACTAACGTATAATAACTACTATAAATAAGGCTATAAATGGACTTAGTATAATTAAAAATTATAGCTATTATATAAATCTATCTATAGCTTATTTAACAATTATGTTATTAAGCTATCATATAGAAGATCGCGTTGATTTTAGTGGGACTAGCCACTAAGTGTTCAGACACGTTAGTTAGTATTAAATTAATAAGCTTTTACTAGACTAATACGCATCCTTTTACCTACTTTTACCTTAGCTAATACTAATAAGTATTAATATAACGGAACAGTGTAAATAGCTTATCCTTATTCTTAGTAATAATATCTACTATCTATAGGTTATCGTAGGAAATAGTTAGCGTAATTTCTAAGTTAAATTTAATATACTTAAATAGTTAATTCTACGCTTAAAGCTCGCTAGTAACTATTAATAAATCTAAAAGCTTTACTTTATTAGTTAGCTTTATAACTAAGCGCTATAATATTACTTTTTAATTGATTAGCATGCTATAGAGTAGGCTAGCAAATAGGTTAAGGGTTACTAAGCTTAGGTTAGAGTTAGGTTAGGATCTCATAGATATTAGGTTAGGGTTAGGTTAAGGTTATACGAACTATATTAGGTTAGGCTTAACGTTTAGTATATAGAGGATTTCTTAGGATCGTTAATAATTTAATTATAATAGTTATTTATTATAGTAATAAGTCCTAATAACGCTTAAGTCTCTAATGCTTAAATAGAGAAAGTTATACTTCCTTCTCCTATATTAATACTAAAATATTAGGTTATGGTTAGGTTAGGGTCTTATGTAATATAAACTAACCCCAATCCAACCCTGACCCATTTATCAGCCTACTATAGAGTATAAAAAGATATTTTTATAATCTTTATTAAGTCTCTAAGGTATTTATAAAAGCTAAGTCTAATACTTTATAAAATAATAACTCTCTATTAGCTAGTTCTGTATCCCCGAGCTTTAACTTAAGTAAATAGTTTAACTAATAGTAGACTTATTATTTATATAGTTTTCATAAGCTCCTATAGCGAGTCTCTTTGTACGAATTAGGTACTTCTATATATAGTATACTACACTAATATATTTCTAGCCTAGATTTTATAGGTAATGAGATAGCTCTAAGTAAGCTTATATAACGTTTAGTTTTGTATATGTCACTATATAGACTAGTAATTTAATAAGTTCTTAATAAAGCTTTATGCGTTAATTGTCTGGCTCCTCTATACTTAGGCCTGAATATTTCTCTACTAGCGGTACTACTAGATATTTTGTGCTAATAATATTAAACTTTTTTACTACCTTAATAACAAAGCTATCTTAATGTAACTAGGTTTACTTCTATTTATAGTTTTAAATAACGCATATACCTAAAACTATTTAGCTCTCTTAGATATTATACGTTATATATTACTCTTAATTACTTATTAAATAAATAGTAGGCCTCCTTATTACTACGAGATATAGCTAATACTATATCGTTAATAATAAAAAAGATAATAAGCTAGTTACTAATATATAGATAGAGTATTCTAGACACATGTCTTAATCTTATCTTCTTAAGTATTATAGTAAAATACTTGTACTATATTTATAGCGCATTATAAAGTCTATATAAAGCTTACTTAAGCTTTAGTAGTTTTTAAGTTTTTTCTCGTATCCTTTTAAATAGCGTATATAAGTAAGTTAGTTAAGCTTCGTCCTAAGAAAGGCATTAAGTATATTATACTAGTATAAACCTAGATTAAATACTACTACTAGTATAATAAGATATTAAAAGATCTTTATAGCTAGCGTAGCTATAGGTTTTCTCGGATAACGAATTAAGTTTTAAACTTATAGAGGTATCTATCTTTATTAAACTAATATATAAATACTTATAGAACTAGTAGTAGCACTTTAGTCTTTACTTACTTAGTAGCCTCTAGTGCTCTTCTAAAGCATTTATAATTAATAATACTATTGATTTCTACTTATCTTGCCTTCTTAAACTTAGCACTAAGTAAGTAATAATCTAAATTCTTTTACTTTCTAGCTGTAGTAGTAGCTAATGGCGGTGTAGTTAAGTCTTGAGCGCTTTACTAAGTAGCTTTACTAGTACTCTAGGATTAATATAGGCCGTAAATATTACCAGATATATACTAAACCTTCTTGGCTTTTAACTTTACTTATCCTCTATTACGTTTTTTTATCATAATTAACTACTAATCTCTTTATATTACTATACGTTATATA
The DNA here is from genome assembly GCA_010015655.1 of Bimuria novae-zelandiae CBS 107.79. Classification (NCBI taxonomy): domain Eukaryota; kingdom Fungi; phylum Ascomycota; class Dothideomycetes; order Pleosporales; family Didymosphaeriaceae; genus Bimuria; species Bimuria novae-zelandiae. The sequence continues at coordinate 1,015,501 of ML976659.1, forward strand.
TTATTTTATTTAAATCCTCTTCTTTTCGAGCTAGAGCGTAGTCTTTTACCAAGTCTGTGTTATTTAACTAATTTATAAATTAGCGTATTTCGTGCTCTTTTAGCATCTCTTTTAAAGTAATAGGAGCTAGTTAAATATCCTTAATCTTAGCCTTAAGTTTAGATTTTAACTTAAGCTCTAGCTTAGGTCTATAGGAATCGTCTTCTAGTGTAGATATGTCCGATTATATGGCCTCTATCTGTTGTGGATATGAGGCTAGAGCACTCACTCTTTTGTACTATTCTAAATAGGGCTAGCGCTGCAGCGGCACTTATTTAGAGCCTTACACACATCTGCATTCCAGACACAGACAGAACACGAACATTATTAATAAATCATTATAACTATTAATTCTTATCATTGCATTATCTTAAAGTAACAGAACACTATTAAATCTAATAATTAAGAGTCTCACTACCTTAACTAAACCTTAAGAAAGGATAATGTCGCTGTTAATACTCTGCGACTTAATAATTATCTTAACTAATTACACTAACTACACACTATGGCTGCTGCAGCTAAAAGCGCGATGCGAACTAATAGATATATAGCCTATTATTAACCTAGATAGAGCCAAACTCCCACGCAAAAGGCCGACACCGCCGTTGCTACCAGAAATAGCAAGTTACTAACTAGTTATCCGCGTAAACGACGACGATTAACAGAACCCTCTAACACGCCTATTAGAGCTATTAAACTCAGGACTTAAGGCATATAAGGAGGACATTAAGTTCTATAAGATATAGCTTAAAGACTACAAGATAAAGGACAAGGAATACCGCAAGGAGAGATTAAGTCTTAAGAAAGTAGTTATCTATATCTAATCCACTATGTCGCCACACCTGCAACGCAACTGCTACAAGCCTAGAGAGCAAATCTAACAATAGATTACGTCTCTAATACAGACCATAGGCGTTAATAAAGAAGACGAGCGGGATAGAACAAGAGTACGATACCTACAGGCCCTTAAGCTAATAAGACAACCCTTAAACTAGGATACCTAGCTAACTAAGTATAATTAGGCAGCTATAGAAGCAGAGACAAACAATATCACCAAAGTACAATTAATCTATAATACTATAAAGGACTTCCTAACTACGATTATAAAGGCTACTCCTACTTAGGGTGTGTCCTTTCAAGAAACTAGACGCCGAGACGCAGATATGACAAGGAAGGAGATAATAAAACGCTTCCAAGAACATATAGCAATACTCCACCCAATTAAGGGCAAACAGCATAGGGGCGCCTTTACTACTAATAAGCTATCTCTCGCTGCTGGTGGTGCATCCACCCTAGGCACTAACAGGGACGCCTCTCACGCTGCCGAAGACGCGCCATCTTCCACGAATAACTAACGTAGACAGGGGAGACCTCGACAAAAACGATCCTTTAGTTAAAGCACTATATCTAAGCAGTCTTCGATAGAGAATATAATAATAGTTAAAGGCAAAAAATGTAGCCACGTGACTTATGTCAGAGGTTGTGTGTGTAGAAGGTTCCATCTACGCGCACGGACCACTTACTTCAAGATAAAGCTCTCGCCCTCTCCTTTCTTCCTCGACAGACTCCTCACTCTTCTTTTCGCAGATAGCAATACAGCTTGTTGTCCTTATTTGCCCGCCCACAAAAAATGCCTTGCTTATAAATAAAGGTATAGTCTAAAAGACTGCTTCTACGCATATCCAGATCATGCACTAGAGTGGTTTAGGCCACGACCTGGCTTTATAGATATAGTATAATACAGAATCTAAAATAATTCACATCTACAAGATAAGATAAGGAAGGTGAAAAGACTAAAGTCTTAAACACCTAGAATTAAATTATCACATACTCCCACTCCAACTCAAATCGCTAAGGCTAATAATAAGTGACTAGACAGACGCAAGATTACTAAAATCCTAGTAAGTTTCTAAGCCGCATCCTTCTATAACGAATTAAACACGTACCTATTGCGATGCTTAGCCATACTCGATTCAGGCACAACCTGCCATATCTTTAACAATATTAATTACTTTGTCTCATACCGGCCACCGGCGTTAGGAGACTTTATATAGGCAGGGAATACACAAATATAGATCTAAGGATACGGGACTGTCTATCTTAACGTATAGAGTGTAAGCAGTAATTAAATAATATAGCTAGATAATATTGCCTATTACCCTAATTTACTTTACAACTTTATATCGTTTTAATTACTTTAGAGGCAAGGCCTTTAGTGGGACACAAGGGCAGACCTAATAACTCTAAAAAGAAGAGACAATACTATGCTAGCAGAACTTTAAGAGTTGCATGGACAGTGGGTGCTAGAACATAGAATAAGGCTAATAGGTAGTATTCCTACTAATGCTGCGCACGCCACTCACAAGACTAACACACGCACTAAATAAAGACTATAAAAGGCAAACGCGTAGACCTGGCACTAATAATTAGGCTATTTAGGCCCTTAGGCCCTCGAACACCTTGTGTAGTAATCTAAGGGAGTAAGGATTAAAGGCCTCCCTATAGTTAAATGTAACGCCTGCGGCAAAGCAAAACTAAAATAGCAAATACGCCAGCAAGCTAGGGAGCGAACTAAAGGCCCTGGCAAGCGAGTCGCAATAAACTTTCACGACTATAAAGCAGACAGCTTAACAAGAGAGAAGAGCTAAATACTAATTACTAACTAATTCTCTAGCTTCGCATAGGACTACTACTTTAAGGATAACCGCCCAGCACGCTTAATTATTAAATTACTTAACACTTTTATATAGTTTATAAAAGTACAATACAACATTATAGTAAAAGTAATTAAATCTAATAACGAGATCTTCTCTATTAAGGTAGATATTAAGAAGTGGTGCTTAGCGCAAGGTATTAAGATTAAGCCTTTAGCACTAGATACTTAAGCATAAAATAGAGGAGCTAAACGCTTAAGGGGTATAATTAAGGAGAAAGCGCGCGCGATGCGACTTAACTCTAACCTACCTTAGTAAATATAGCCTAAGATCACCCGAGCCGCAGTCTACCTATATAATTAAACGCCAAACTACGCTAATTAATAGCGATCTCTATATAAAGTGTTCTTTACAATAGTAGCCTTTTAGAACGGCATTATCACCTAACTAAAGAAGCCTAATTAAGCTTACTTAAAAGCCTATAGCTGCAAGACCTTTGCCATGACTAATAACACTAAACGTGGCAAGAGCAAGCTCTAGCGACTAGATCCTAAAGCATAGATAGGTTATTTAGTTGGCTATAAATTAACTAATATCTAGAGAATATAGATTCCCTCTCTAGCAAAGACAATCAGTACTCGCGATGTAATTTTCGACGAGGATACTATGTTCTTAGGCAAAACTAAAGACCTAGTAGACAACCTTATGCATAACATATTAGAAGAAATAGCAGCCTAGGTGCAATTAGTAAAGCTACCTTCTTTACCTTAACAAGAGCAAGCCACCAAGTCCTCCTTTAAGAATAAGATAATTAGTAAAGCGCTAGAGGAAGAGGTTAAAAGCGCTCCTAAGTATAATTAAGGCAGGAGAGCTAGGTACGAATATCCAACGCCTCTATTAACACTGCTACTAGTAACACTCCTTGCACAACTAATAGTAGGAGGTAATTAAGCTAGACCACCTTAAGAGTTATAAACAGGGTAGTTGTAAACAAGCGCATGGGCCGTAGCCTTTATAGCAGGCACTAAAGCTAGCAGCAACGGTAAATACAAAGGTAAGATTCTTAATAAGGCGCAGCTTTAATAAATAATTATATTAGGTAAGAAGCCACATCGAAGCGTGCTTCCAGAGCCACCTACATACTAAAACAAGCTCGAAGATCACCCTCTTTATAATATATAGAAGGAAGCAGAACGTTCCTATCTACAGAGCCACAAGGAAATAAAGTCTTAGAGCGAGGTCGCAGCAGCTCTAGTGAAGGTAGTAGGCTATTAAATCTTCGACTACATGTGGGTATACACCTATAAGTTCGACAAATACTATTAACTATAAAAGTGTAAGGCAAGGCTAGTAGTGCGGGGCAATTAATAGTAGCACCTAACCTCGTAAGAAACTTACGCCGTAATACTTACAGGACAATCCTTTTGTATGCTTATAGCAATTATAGCTTAGTTTAACCTAGAGCTTATCTAACATAACGTTACGAACGCGTTTGTTCACGCAAAGCTAGATAGAGAAATCTACATGAGAATGCCCCGCGAATACTCGCGAGCAGGCACAGTCCTTAAACTATATAAAGCACTATATGGACTGCGCATATCTCTACTACTCTGGCAAAGAGAGTTTACATTAACGCTCCATAATATTAGCTTTAAAATAGTGCCCCACGAGCCATGCTACCTTATTAAGGACAGCATTATTATCTTCTTCTATGTAGATAATCTTATCATCGCCTATTAGAAGAATCACGAGCCTGTAGCAAAAGCAGCTATTAAAAAGATAAGAACCAAATTTACCCTTACTAGCGGGAAAGACCTGCAATAGTTTCTAGGAATTAAAATTATCAGGGACCGCTTAAACAGAAAGATCTGGCTTTTATAAGCATTATACATCGACAAAATATCGCGCCTTATTAATTACCATAAGATTCGCTATAATACCCTAATAGGTTTAATTAAATTACTCCTAAGAACAGGACTAGCTAGTAAGGGTGAGATTAATTAATACTAGCGTAAAGTTGGATTAATTCTCTATGCTATAGTTATAACTTAACTAGATATCGCCTTTATAAGCTCTAGATTATCACGATTCTTATCTAACCTAAGCGAAGAGCATTAAGCGGCTACTAACTAAGTTCTCCTCTATTTTGCTAATACTAAATTACTAGGTCTTTAGCTTAGGGGTGTAGATACTCTAAAAGTAGCAAGCAACGTATCCTTTACAGATAATACACTTAATTACAAGAGTTTATAAAGATACATTATTAAGCTATTTAGCGGCCTGATTGCCTGGAAAGCAAGCAAGCAAGATATAGTCACTATATTAATAATAGAGGCCGAACTTCTAGCGCTTTTATAAGTGGCTAAGGAGGCTATCTTTACTTTACGATTACTCTAGGAGCTCTAGATCGCTATAAGTAATTACTTAATCATAATTAACTGCGATAATTAATAAACTATTTGCCTGGTTACTGAAGAGATCGCAAAGCTATAGACTAAGCTCTGCTATATAGATATCTATAATTACTAGCTAAGACAAGAAGTCACACTTAGGAAAATTAAGGTAGACTATTAACGCTTAGAGGACATGGTTGCAGATAGACTTATAAAGGCCCTGCTAGTAAACAAATAGAGCAAGTTTCTAAATAAGCTAGGACTTAAAGATATATTAGACAAGATTACTAATTAAGAGGTTGCCCTGTAGGATCTATAGCAGAGGATAGAGGCCTTTAAGTTAGAATAATAGATAGATAAATAATGCGAAGGTCCAGCTTGAGTATAAGCCCAAGCTGAGGGGGTGTGTCCGATTATATGGCCTCTATCTGTTGTGGATATGAGGCTGGAGCACTCTCTCTTTTGTACTATTCTAAATAGGGCTAGCGCTGCAGCGGCACTTATTTGGAGCCTCGCACACATTTGTATTCCAGACACAGACAGAACACGAACATCATCAATAAATCATCACAACCATTAATTCTCATCATTGCATTATCTCAAAGTGATAGAACACTATCAAATCTGACAAGATAGTTAATTAATTAATATATTAATATAATCTAGCATTCTTTTAATATTAAGTACTTCTATTATTTTATAAATATAGCCTTTCTCTATATACTTACTTTACTTATTATAGAGCTTACCTCGCAGGAAGATAATACCTCGAGTTTATATAACTTATTTAATTATTAGTAACTATACTTAGTCTATATTAGTGAAGTTAAAGCCTACTAAATAATTAATTAAAACGTAAAATTTAAGTTTATCTACTTTTAGTAGCTTTTATTATCGTAAGATAAATAATTAATAGTTTTACTCCCTTAACTTCTACGTACAGGCATTCTTATTATTGCTTTTTAGTAAGTATATAATTAAGTAGGTATATAGCTAATATAATATACTTATTAGTATAAGTTTTTAGTAGACCTATATAGGCGTATAGTACTACCTTAAATTATAATAAATTTGCCTACGCGTTTAATAATTTCGCTTTAAGCTTTATAGCTCTATTTTTAATAATAATTTTAAAATCTCTACAAAGTTCTAGTAATTTAACGTATTTAGTTTTTATATTTAGTAATACAATAATAACTTTGCTCTAGAATTACTACATTATTTTAATTAGTAATTACCTAAAGATCTTAATTAGAGTAATTTCAATCTTATTTAGTATTTAGTATCTATTATGCCACTCTATATATTAATTAAAAGTATAAAATAAGTATTAATTAATATTATAGTAACGCTCTCTTTTCTCTAGAAGCTCTATTAAATATATACTAATATATAAAAATAATTAAGTTACTAGTGCTTAAAGTAGCCTTTAACTAATAATTTTTATTAGCTTTAGCTATATACACGTCTTATAGTCCTGTTACTTAAGTACTTAACTATTTATAATATATTAACTTTTAACGTTCTTAGACAGGTGATTAATAACCTCGTTACTAGTATAGTCCTATATAATATATAATTTCCTTATAGTAAGCTAAGTAGCATTTTTAGCTTATATAAAGGCTTCTTACGCGCGTATACTAAGGCTATAAGTAAAAAGCTAGTGTCTAGTTTCTCTATACCTTAAGTATTTATTAACTAGTAGCTATTAATATAATAAAGCTTATAAATGACGTTTTTCTAGCTTATCTAGTATAAATAGTCTTAGCCTAAGTTAAAATAAATGCTGATTAATCTTCAGCGTGGCAGGCTAATAACGTTAATAAGAAATTCTAAGACGTATATAATATAAGTAAGCTTTATTTACTCCGTGCCTCTTGGCGTATTAATAAGTAAAATAATATTTCCCTACTTATATATTAATAGCTCTTAACTTTTAGACTTAATAATTTTACCTCTTCTATTAGCTCGCTTCTTCTATTTATATTCTTTACTATTAGTAACGTAAGTATTTAATTCTAAGTCTAGGATTTGTTAATTAATTAGACTTAGCTTAACTATTTACTCGCTTACGTAGTTAGAGCTTATAGTAAACTATAATATACAACTATCTAGCGTGTTAAGCGTAAGTCTATAATTATCAAAACTATCGCGACGCTGTAAAAGCTACTAACGTTATTTAATTTCTACTCTTTACTACACCCCTATTTGCTTTAAGTACTAGATTTATAACTTTTATAATTAATAATTAGCTTACTATAGCCTTATTAAATTACTTTTATATTTTAAGCTTAGGCATTTAGCTTTAAGGCTTAACTTTCCCTTAAGATACTAATAGCCCTTAAATTAATAAATAAGACTATATATATACTAAGGCTTTTTATCTTAATCCTTCTTATTTATTAGTTGTGGCTTATTAAAGCTAATGACTAGCCTCGTTAAGCGCTAGTATATAGTAAACTTAGTTGTAAGATTATATAAACTCTATATAGGGTATTTATTAAGCTATACTTAGAATATAGTAGCTTGGTAAGCAGTTACTTACGTATTATTAAGTTCTTTAATAATAAGTACAAAATCGCGCTATACATATAGTAAGGTAATATTAAATAGGCTTATAGCCTTATATAGACGTATAATGTATAGCCATTCCTCTAGCTAAGTATTAATATTATTTCGGGATTGGCTATATAATTACTAATACTTTATAAAAAGTTATAGCTCCCTATTAGCTATTAATAGGGAGAAGTACTTTATAAGCCTTTTTAGTTAAGCGTACGCTATATTATTACTTTAAATTAAATATATATAGTAGCGGCCAATTATTCTGCTAACCTTTTAAGTAAAGTTATTTAATACTTTTCTTTTAATTATATATTTGGCTAAAAATTAATTATAGCATCTTTCTGCTTACTAGTATTATTAAAACTTTTTAGTTATTATATCTCTTAGTACGACGCTAGTATCCCCTTTTATTTCTTTATAATAGTACTTTAGTATCACGAACTTTAACGTCTTAAGCTATTTAAGTACTACCTTATTAAAATCTAGGCTAACTATAGACTAGAGGTAATTTCGATTCACGCTATTCTTACGTAGAAAGATTTATTTCTTCTAGCCTACTAGCTTTTTAAGTATAACTGTTATTCTTATAACTAGTCTATTTAGCTTAATTAAAGGCATCTTTACTTTATTAGCTCTTAAAAGGACTCTTTAGCATAAAACGCGTGCTTAAGGCTTAGTAAGATAGCTTAGTAACGTAGCTTTATTTATAGCTTACTAATTACTCCTTAGTAACTTATTAGTATGTGTAGTGGTAATAGTGCTTAAAGTTAATAGCCAGGCTTATAACTATGGAAAGGCAAGCATATTAAAAAGTAAGCTATATTACTATCTATAAAAAAGAGTGTGGAGTGGACTCTATAGGCAGAAGGAAAGCGGGCGAGAGTCTATTAACTTAGTAGTTCGTGCACCTAGGTGGTGCCTTTTACACACACTACCTCTAACGTTAGTTACATGGTTACATATGTCCAGGTGTTAAGGGTACCTCTAGGTACTCTATACTATTATTTTGTACAGCCTGCTAAAAAGTAAAAGCACTATAATAAGTACCTCCTGCACAAGCTCAGATCATTTTTACCGTCGCCAGCGAGTTCGATTTCGTCCAGAAACACACAAGCGGCAGAAACGTACGTCGCAGCTCGACGAGTATTTCCACAGTCTCTACGACGACAAGCTGGCCGCCACGGCGTCGGCGGACTTATACAAATTAATGCAGGACCATCACCGCTGGTGGGTCGACGTTGGCCAAAAACGCTTCCCAGTTGTATACAAAATGGCGATGGATCACCTCTCGTGCTAGCCACGTCCTGCGACTGCGAGCGGTGTTTCTCGTCCGCCAGAAGAACAATCACGTGCGATCGCAATTCACTGTCTCCGGACGTTGTCGAAGCTTTACAGCTCCAGAAGAACTGGCTGAGGAGAGACGCCGTGTCAAGTCACCTCACGGCGTTGTCAAAACACGTCTCCAAGAAGGATGCCAAGCAAAACATCCAGCTGCTGGACGACAGCCAGTTTCCCAACCTCAGCCTCTTTCCTAATTAGGAAATTTGTATACCGTTCGGCCGAACGTTCGCTGTACGTCCCGAACAAGCTCATTTTTATGCCCTTCCGAACGAACGTACAAGGACCTTGTTCGGTTCGGAGTTCTGTTCGTTGACAACGCTATTTCTTTCTACAATATCTAGCTCAAGGAATGTTCTAACTCTGTTAGTGTGACGTTGAAAAGAGTAGAGTGTTTTGAGGCAATCGTTGTTTTGATTGAGAAGCTACTCTATGGAGCTATATACTGTGTGGATCACGTGAGTCACGTGCACGGGCCGCACGGGTGGCCCAAGCTTCCATACTGAACCGTCACAGTTAGCAAGCCAAAATACCGACTCTCGCTGTAATAGCTGATCAGAAATGCGTCCATGTGTTCGCTCGGATAGGAATTCTTTCAGGTTGAAACTAATGATGAAGACCGAATGTTTTAAGGTGGGTGACGTAAATAGGTCATAAATGCAAAGGTCCTCCCGTAGTTGCCGACCTCTATGCTTATGCTTGGTCTCTTTGACAAAAATATCCACGGCGTCCTTCTTATTACGTAGGCCAGTCTTCTGCGGCATGATGTACGTTTCGTTGAGGTCACCGGAGTGACTCTTCTTCCAACTGAGGTACTCGCGAAGCCTTTCGTTGTCTAAGTAACGTTCCTCCACACGTTCGTAGTGTCGAGACAATTGTTGCCTCGCTTTTCTGAAATGTTCCATGGCCTGTTGTCCTATTTTCTCCGTTTGGGTCCACCATTGTTCAGCCTGCGCATTTTTTCCATCTTCGTGGTGTTGGAAAACTTGGGATTCCATAGTGTTTTCGTCGAACAATGTACGTCTTATATTCCTGCCTGCCTCCAGCAATAAGCCTTCGGGTACAGATCGAAGATCAGAAGAGGAGGCTTTGCTGACAAGCGTCAGTGCGTGCAAGGGAGTATATATATTGTTCCACAGAGCTTGAATGCTTTGCTCAGTGCCTATGCCGTCGCCGCTACCCCACTCACGTAGGTATTATGCAGTCAGGAGCTGCTGCCTGTTAGTTCCGTTTGCCGACCGGGCTTCGCGCACTGCAGCTAGTCTTGTCTGGAGGAACTCCATCCCTTATTAACCCTTGCTGTAATAGGCTAGATGCCTTGTTGTACTATTCCTCGGTGAAACCCTCGGTGAAACCCTCGGTGAAACTCTCAGTGCTCCTTTAGACTAAGTGGGGCCTTAGAAATCTCTCGAATCTTCTTGACAATAACAGCGCACATATAAGTTTGGCCTTACTTATAGATAGTTTGCTCCTTATCGAATACAATCCTGTTACCAGGCATCGGCAACCTTTGCGCAGCCCCTTACACTTGCACTGCTTTCAGTCGCTGGTGTGTCGCATGATTTGTTCTGATCCTTGATGACGATAAGCTCGACTCCAAAGACGAACTCTGCTCCGGCGATGCCCTCAGGAATATGAATTCACCTCGAGACGAATTAAAGGCCCCACACCCACATGTGCAGCTTCATAGTCTGTCTCACCATTCACCATGACCGAATCAGCTCCAATTTGGATTGCCGCGTTTGCAGCGGCATTTTACAGCCTCCACCTACTCACTCATTTGCACGACGCCTCTTGGGCTTTCTTTAATCAAACCTCCCTCCGCTCTTGGAAACATCCTCTTCTTAGTGGGATGTTTCCCTTTTCTGGTCTTGTTTTCGTCGTAGCTGCCCTAATCCTTGATCATCAGCACGAAGCATGGATCAGTCTTATGACTTCGGCATTAGCGATTGCAGTATTGAATCTTTACCAAGCGTCCGTATTGGTCAGCAATGATTCGTCACTAAAATTCGGGTGGCTTTGCCATCTCAATAGTGGCGTAGTGCTTCTTGGCTTGTGCTTTGCATGCGCTTTCCCGTCACAGCGAGAGCTCATCATTCTCGTGCGTCGCCTTCAATCTTTCTAAATACAATGCTAAAGGTCACAGAGCTTCCTACTCCTACACTCGCTCCTTCTGGTCACGTGGAAGTGGGCAATTTCATACATTCGATGCTATCGTCGCTCCCAACCGCAGGCCGCCCAAAGCCTCACTTCACTCTCTACCCGCAGCGCCTATGCACCTCGAAGACAATCAACCTTCAGGAACCCAGAGTATTACATTGAATTCTAGGGGAAAAACGTATTAGGTACATCAGGCATAGATGGACTTGGGCTTTCACAGATTATTCCGTCACAAGGCCGCACAGAGATTTCTCGCTCAATGCACATAACAAAAGCTTTAAAAAAAACTTGATCGATGCATCAGTCTAACTTTGTGAATGCATTGACATATTTATGTCTGTATGTTCACTCCTCAAAATACTGTTCCTCCTCAGGCTCATAGAGGCGCTTGCCTGGCAGACTGTTGCTTCGTGTGCGCATCCGCTCCACGAGTCAGGGGCTTATCTCGGTGGCTAAAAGGGACTTCTTTGGCCTATTCTGGAACGCCTGGGAGGCCTCATTCACTCCTAATCTTATTCTCCGGGCCTTTGAGGCTACTGGCCTTTCACCCCTCAATCCAGACACCATCCTCAAAAGGTACAGAGCCCCTGACTCTCCTAGCTCTCAGAGCTCAGGGTTAGTACTCAGCGACACCGACTGGCGGCAACTCAGCCATATATTAGAAAAAGCACTCAGAGGGGATAGTCGGCACGCCCACAAGCTGAGTAATACTATCCAGTCACTATCAGTACAGAATTAGCTACTACGGCACGAAAATGAGGGCCTAAGGAGGGCCTTTACTATCAAGAAGAAGCGCGAGAAGCCTGGCAAGCCTATAGGCCTTACCCAGCCAGATGAGTACCATGGGGGTGCTATATTCTATTCACCCAGAAAAGTACAACGTGCACGGGACGCTCTACATGAAAAGGAGGCTGCTGAGGCTGAGGAGCAACGCCAAAAGCAACTCAGGGCCACTGCCAGGGCTGCTAATAAGGCCGTTAAGGAACGATTAGCCAGTGAAAGACGCGCTGCCCAGGCTGAGGCTGCTGCTGTAAGGGCTGCTGAGAGGGCCCGGAAAGCTCAAAAGCCTGAACAAAAAATCTAACATGTCGTTTAGAGTATGTTGTGGTGTTGCTCTCCCCAAACGAAAATAGGTACGTACCAAGCGCCGCCCCAAGCCATCGGGTCCGTCACCAACCAATCAGCTGCCGCATCCCCAGACCACGTCAATGCGGCGGCAAGCGGAACGGCGAGCAATGCAGTTCCTACCTGGGTGTGAAACCATCTCTTAAGCGCTGACAGCGGTGGGTTGGATGACGTTCCACCGGCTAGCCGGTTGGTACGAAGAAGCTCGTTTTTTTTTAAGTCATAGGCCCGTGTAGCACCCCACCAAATGCCCTTGCGCATCGCAATATAGTAAGATTATTATATAAAATAAATGTTTGTAGTCACAATATATAATAAAATAAGCTATAATTAATAAGGCTACTTATTTATATATAAATAGAGCTATGATAAGACTGTTAAGTCCTAGAAGGATAGCTAATCCCTATAGGGGTAAGGTTGGTTCTCGGGCAGGAATACTTGGTAGGACGGGAGAGGTTGTAGTAATAGCTTGCGCTTGTCACTGGGGCGTTGGTATCGAAGGTGTGTACAGCATAATTAAATCAACAAGGTTGCTTACTCAGATCCAAACGATAGATTGATAAACAAGATTGAACACGAATGCCATAAGGGTATTCGTGTCGGTTTATATACAAGAGGATTTCTGTACCATCCATTGTTTTGTTGCCATCCATGGCTGGTGTTGCCATCCATGGCTGGTACTGCCATCCATGGCTGGTACAGCCTTGGCTGGATGGTACATCACGTGACCTCGGTTGCGCAACCCCACCAAGTGTCACCCCCGCTGAGGGCCCGTTGGTCCTCCGCGTCCCATACATGTTCAGATCCTAACATCACCTCCCCTCTTTTAGATAGCGTCCTTAGTATCCTCGTTCCGCGCCCCCTGGCTGCAGATACGGTCGTCGCATATAAATACTCGCGTGAGTCGCTGTTTTCGCGTTCTGGTCTTAGTGCCTTCCTGACCATGCCTAAGGATCCCAAGCCCCGCAAAGCGCGCGCGCCTCGCAAAAAGACTTTAACCTAAGAGCGGCGTGATCGCATTCGTCGTGTTAAAGGGAGTAGTAAGGAGATGCCTTTCCGCTGCACCCGCTGCGAAAAGCTAAACATTCGTTATTTCGTGGATACTACGTCTAGTCGTTATGCTAGTTGTATCGCTGCAAGGAGCGAGTGTGAGCTGTTTGTTCCTAAAGAGGAGTAGGAGAAGGTAGAGGATAAAGAGCGTGAAAAGCGGCTAGAGTTAGCTCGCGCTAAGGAAGAACTTGCTTGGCATAAGCGTAAGTTATTAGAGATTAAGAGTCGTAAGAGGCTATTCGCGCGTCGGGATAGGAAATTACTAGATGCCTAGAATAAAGTGCAAAAGATAGAGAGCTCGAGTGCGGACACTCTGTTCCAAGACAATTTCCTCGCTAATCCGGGCTAGTTACAGGCCAACAATCTCCTTCCTGATCCACTAATAGATCTTCTTCTTAACGAGTTCCTATCTAGTTCTCCTTCGATCGTTCTGGGTTCCTTCTCGTGGTCTGACGATAGTATTGTACCAACATTTAGTAATAGTTGTTAAGGTTTACTTCTAGTTCCTATGTGTTTTTTGAGTGTAGATATCCTTTCTACTTAATTAAGTAGGTTCGTGACTAATTTGTGTGTCGTAGTATCTTCTTAACTTCGAATTCGGTTTCCTCCTCTAGTTGGTGATAGAAGGTGGTTTCGACTGGTGTTTTAGAGTCTGCTGGTTCTAATCGGTCTATGTGGAATACTGGGTGTATTTTGGCGTCTGGTGGTAATTCCAATTGGTAGTTGACCGGTGATACTTGTTCGGAAATAAAAAATAGTCTAACCTTAATATGATCCAGTTTCTTGTGCTTTTTCTTCTAGGTTCGAAGATTTTTCGTAAGCAGATATGCTTTATCCCCCTTCTTTAGCTAAGGTGCTATTTTTCTTTTTTAGTTTGTATAGGAAATGCTTTGCTGTTAAGCTTTCTTAAGGTTTTCTTGGAGTTGTTAATGTATTTCTTTTATTTTTGTAGCCGTGTTGATGGCTTCTTCCGTTCTAATAGTAGTAGGAAATATCTAATTAAAGAGATATAGATGTCTTCCGTGGTTCGCATAGAACGGTGTATATCCAGTTACTGCTAATATCTTGTTGTTATATGCTAATTATACTATTAGTAATAGGGAAATCTAGTTATTCTTCTGGTTATTATAGTAGATGCGTAGGTACGTTTCCGTTGTTTAATTTATACGTTCTGTTTGTCCATCCGTCTGTGGGTAGTAGGCTGTTAATAGTTTTCGTTTTATTCCAATAAGTGCCGTGAGTGTTATCTAGTAGTTTAAAGTAAAGAGTTTGTCTCTGTCGCTGATAATTATCTTAGGGATGCCATAATGTTATATAAGTCGATCTAAAATAAGGAACGCTAGTTCCGTTGCTGTTATTGCCTTTTTACATAGTAATAATTTTACGTATTTAGTGAATCTGCATACGATTACCAGTATTGCGTCGTAACTTACTCTGTTTGTGGGATCTTTTGACTTTGGCAATCCTGTGACAAAGTCCATTGCGATGTCTTCCCAAGGTGCTGTGGGTATCTAAATAGCTTATATTTCTTTATACTTAAGATGTGTTGCGTGTTTATTGCGTTAGCATTCTACACATTTGCGTATGTAGGTTGCTACTACTTTCTTAATTCCTTTAAAGCTATAGTTCCTCTGAATTAGTTCCACTATCTTTTTAATTCTAGGGTGTCCGTATACAGGGTCGTCGTGGTATTGTCGTATAACCTCTATCTATTGTTCCTTGGGTACTTCTCGTGTAAGTATAAGGAGTTGATTAAGTTCTGCCGTGGGTTCTAAAGAACCGTCGGGTTTTTGTTTTAGTATTATAGAGTAGGTTTTTACTTTGTCTCCTGTAAGGTCGTGTCGTCGGCTAAGTGCGTCTGCTCGTCCGTTTTCTTTGCTAGGTGTGTATACGATCTTAAATTTGTATTATCTAAGCGTCTCCAACCATCTTGCCTGTCTTGGCGTAAGTTCTTTTATGGTTGTAAAGCGTGTAAGGTTCTTATAATCTATAAAGATCTCGAGTGTAGAGTAGCTAAGAGCGTAGATTCTCTAGTGCTTTAACGTTTTAATAATTACGTATAGTTCTTTATCGTGTACGTCATATTGTGCTTCCGTGTCGGTGAATTTGCATGAGTAGTATGTAATAGGGTGCTATTTACCATCCTTCTCTTGCTTCGCGCAGGCGCCTATCGCGAGGTTACTTGCGTCTATTTCGATTCGTAGTGGTTTTCTATCCCTAAAGTGGATAAGTACTGGTGGCATAATACATGCGGTTTTTAAGAGTTGGAACGACATTCTACACTCTATAGTCTATGCGAATGGTGTGTCTTTTCTTGTAAAGTTTATAAGTGGTATCGTGATCTTTACGTAATCCTTAATAAATTGTCGATTAAATCTACAGAATCCTAAGAATTCTTAGATATTCTTTGCTGTCTTTAGTATTAGCTAGTTCTTAATGCATTCGATTTTGTCGAGTGCAACTTTAATTCCTTCTATGCTAATAACGTGTCTTAGGAATTTAAGTCGTATTACGTGCCACTTGCATTTCTTTAGCTTAATTCTAAGGTGTGCCTTATCTAATGTAGTTAACACTGTCTATACATGCGGAACATAATCTGAATCGTTCTTAGAGTAAACGAGTATATCGTCCATGTATGCGATAACGAATATGTCTAGATAGTTACGGAGTACGTGGTTAACTAGTGCTTAGAAGTTTGCCGGTGCGTTGGTAAGTCTAAAAGGCATAACTATATATTTAAATAGTCTATAGCGTAACCTAAACGCTATCTTCCACTTGTTACTTTCCTTAATTTGTATAAGGTGGTAGCTATCTCGTAAGTCTATTAGTGTAAAGCGTTTGGCTCTTAAGAGTCAGTCTCTTAATTCTAAGATGTTTAGTAGTAGGTATCAATTTTTAATCGTCATGTCGTTAATCTTCTAATAGTTAATACATAGTTGTGGTGTGCCGTCTTTCTTTATAACAAATATAAAAGGGCTAGCTACTAGTGACTTTGATGGTCGTATGTATCCTTTCGCGAGATTTATCTCGATAAATTCCTTTTCTTGCTGGAGTTCTTTTTTAGTCTTGCCATATAGTAGTCTAAAGGGTGGCGTTTTCCCTTCTACTAGGTCTATCGCTAGATCCCAGGGCTAATATTCTAGAAGGTTTGCTTTTCCTTCTCTCTCGGTGAACATATAATTCCATGCTTAATAGCATTCTGGAATTTCATAGTTTGTGCTTTCATCTATCTTCTTGCGCTCTGTGACCTGGTAGTTCCTGCCAGCGTCTACCAAGGGTTTCTTCCGTTTTTCGACTGTCCATCGCGAGACTATAGTGTTAATAGCTCTCTTATCTACTATTAAGCTCTATTAATGCGTAGGCTTTACTTGCAATGCACAGTTATAGCGCTTAAAGAATAGCCTTTTTCTCTTCTAATTAATTGTAGGATTGTGCTTCCTTAACTAGGGTAGTCCTAAAATTACGTCGTGATTAGCTTCCTTAATAATGTCGAGGGTAATTAATTCCTAGTGTCTATGGATCGTGAGGGTAGTTTCGACCTTGTATTTAATTATTGCTTTGCCGGGCATTAGTTGTCCATTCGCGATATAGATAGCATAGGGTATAGCCTTCTTACGTTTATAGAGTCCTACTCTATTAAGTGCTTTTCTTAACACATAGCTTTCCTGTGCTCCTAAGTCCAGCATGGCTTTTATCTATGTTTCTTTAAGCTATACTAGTAGCTTAATTAATGCCTGATTGTTTATGGCATTTAGTTCTTTAAAGGCGTTTTCCCTCCTGAGCCTAGGTCTAAAAAAGACATTTTTTCTATAGGTGGCTTTACGGGATTAAGGTGTTCTTCCTTCTTCTTCTCCTAAGGCTGCTGCTGGCCCTTTTCTAGGAGAGCTTCACCGTCTTCTTTCTTCGTTACCGTTTTAATCCTAAGGGTTGTAGTCCCTTTTAGTATGCGATTGAACCCATGCTTTCCCTTTTTCTCTTTGTGTTCCTCACAATCGGGGTGTAAGCATGTTTACCATTTATCAGATACGCATTTTCTATTAACTAGTAGCGACATTGCTTGGTTTAGCGCTTAGTTAAGGTGTGGAAAGTATCGTTTTTCACGTTTGTCCTAGAGGTAAACGTCATAATGGGTAATAAGGCAGTCAAACCACTCCCATCTACATTATCGATACGTTCGGGGAAAATAACTGTATTCCTTGGCTTAGTAATAAATGGTACATTAGTCTTCTCCGTAGAGGGTCCATCGTATGGTCTTATGCGTAGGATTACGGTGGTCTAGGTCGTACTGTGGTTCGTAGTTCGGGCTTTCGTTTGGGTATTTCTTCTTGGGGTCTTCGTTTTTATAGCGAGCGTCTGCCCATTCTCGTGCTGTCTTACTAACTAAGTTAGGTTAGTAAGCATAATAGAATGCGGCTTCGTAGTCTAGGTCTTGTCGTTCTACTGCTGTAAAACCGAAGTCTCCTTCTCGAGGTTAGTGTTTTTCTAAGAAGTCGAAAACATTCGTCGTCTTGCTAGTAACTAGCTTGTTCTAGCTAGGGTAAGGAGTAGGAGATTAAGGCATTAGCTCTATCTCTTTCTTGTCTAAACCTTTGTATGCATCCTCGTAGAGTTGTAAGTTAGGCAAGTCTGATCGCTCTAAGTCCTTATTTAGGATATTGGATTGCTTAATAGAGGGTATCACCTGCCATTCTTTGTCGGTTACTTCTGTGTCATCGACGGTAAGTACATTTAGCTGTCTAATAATCTTGTTATTAAACCTGTAATTCCTGGCGATATGACCTAGTTTATTACATATAAAGCATTTGCGTGTCTTGGTCCCCTTATATTGGGTTCTATCTGAGATGCGCTTTTGGTTAGGCTTGCGAAAGTCTGTAGCCTTTCCTGTTCCCTTTTCTAGGTTGTTAAACTGGACATCTTCTATAGGTTGGGGTCCGTAGTAGTTGCGTTGCTGGCGTCGAGGTGTTTTCGGCGGCGCTCTGTAGACTACAGGTGCCTGTCGTCCAAAGCTAACGTTCCTCGGGTTCTTACGTAGCTCTTCCTGCAATGCGAACCATTCCCTATTAATACGGATGGTCTCTTCGTATAGTTCTTCTAAGGTCTCTATTTTTGCACTACTGCGCAGGAGTTCTTCGCGCATATTGCGTTTAAGGCCTTGTTTATACATTGTCTTAAGAGATTTATCCTCCCAGTCGAGTTGCACGGCGTACTTGCGGAATTTAGCTACATACTTAGCTACAGATTGTTACTGTTGGATCGTCTAGATCGCCTGCTTAGCGATAGCGGTTTTATTAGCAATTCTAAACATTTATTAGAGGCATTTCTTAAAGTTAGCGTAGTCCTTAATAATATTAATAGCATCTTCGTTGCGGTTAATGTAGTCTTCATCCTCGTTGTCGTAATCTATGTCTAGGTACTTAACTAAGTAAGGATAGATCTATTCTTTAGCGCTTCCTTGCATGTAAGTTGCTGCGAAGATGACCTTCTTCTTGTCTTTAAGGTCTTAGTTCTAGTCGAAGAAGTAGAGGTCTAGCTGTAAAAGCTAGGTATCGAGGAGGGTACAATTACTATTATATAAGTCAGGTTTATGCGCCTTGTTCTTGCCATCCCCTATAGGGGTGACATAGTTGTCTGAAGCTATGGAAGAGTTAGGGGTCCTGTTAGTATTCATGTTAAGGGTGTTTAAAATATTAAGTCCTAGAAGGATAGCTAATCCCTATAGGGGTAAGGTTGGTTCTCGGGCAGGAATACTTAGTAGGACGAGAGAGGTTATAGTAATAGCTTGCGCTTGTTACTAGGGCGTTAGTATCGAAGGTGTGTACAGCATAATCAAATTAACAAGGTTGCTTACTTAGATCTAAACGATAGATTAATAAACAAGATTAAACACGAATGCCATAAGGGTATTCGTGTCGGTTTATATACAAGAGGATTTCTGTACCATCCATTGTTTTGTTGCCATTCATGGCTGGTGTTGCCATCCATGGCTGGTACTGCCATCCATGGCTGGTACAGCCTTGGCTGGATGGTACATCACGTGACCTCGGTTGCGCAACCCCACCAAGTGTCACCCCCGCTGAGGGCCCGTTGGTCCTCCGCGTCCCATACATGTTCAGATCCTAACAAAGACTTTGTAGTATTATAATTACTTATAAAAGTTATTTTTTTTACTATGTTTAATAATCCTGCGTACTATTTTAGAGATAAGTATTACTTATTAATTAATAATTTTAATAATTATTTCCTCCTACTTTCTCTCTTACTAATCTCTATACTAATAGGCGTTATAGCTAGGCTTAAAGTTAATAATTATATAATATTAGATCTATAGCTATGCGTGTTTAAAAGTGTTAACCTTTAATAAGTAGTTAGACTACTATATTAACTTAATACGCTCTATAGTTAAGTAGTTATAACTAATTTAAGACTTATAAGCTAGAGCACTATTTTATAGTAATAAATAAAATATTTTTTCTTTTTAAGTAAATTAATTTATAGGACTATAGCCTTCAGCCCACCCTTATAATGCTAGTATTTATTTATACTACCACGCGTATAATTACTACGTTTATAGTTATATTATAAGTGTTATGAGGCGCTCACACCTTAGTCCGATCCAGGTTAGGGCAGTAAGGATAAAGTAGCACTTTATAAATTATTTAGTAGTATAAGTTAATGTAACACTTAGCGCGTGGCTATATAATTTAATTTTATAATAAATAAGATAACTATTAGTTTATATAGGAGAACGTACTTACATAGAAGATATATAAGTTAACTATAAGGAGCGTAACATAGGAAACTATCTTATAGATATACCCTCCTTGTCTTATAGAATCTCATAGTATCCTACATCCTTGTCTCGTGGGATCCCATGGGATATCTTGGGACGTTACGTGACTAAAGGTCACGTGATCTGTTAAGATCCCAAAGAGGTAGCTATTCTCTAAGGGGCTAAGGTTGGTTCTCGGGCAGGAGTACTAGTAAGACGGGAAAGGGTTGTAGTAATAGCTTGCGCCTGTTACTAAGGGCGTTAGTATTAAAGGTGTATATAGCATAATTAAATTAACAAGGTTGCTTATTTAGATCTAAATAATAGATTAATAAACAGGTTAAACACAAATGCCTTAAGGGTATTCGTGTGGGTTTATATATAAGAGGGGTAAACCTTACCGTCTATCTCTCTTTCTACTATCCCTAGATTCCGATAGATGGTCGCGCCGTCCGTGGATAGTGCACCTTCCACAATCTTAGCAGGATAGTATGTCTTGGCTGGATGGTACATCACGTGACCTCGGTTACGCGACCCCGCCAAGTGTCACTTCTACTAAGGCCTGTTAGTCCTCCGCGTTCTATACATGTTTAGATCCTAACATCACCTCCCCTCTTCCAGATAGCGTCCTTGGTATCCTCGTTCCGCGCCCCCTAGCTATAGATACAGTTGTCGCATATAAATACTCGCGTAAGTCGCTATTTTCGTGTTCTGGTCTTAATACCTTCCTAATTATGCCTAAGAATCCTAAGTCCTATAAAGCGCGCGCGCCTCGTAAGAAGACTTTAACCTAAGAGCGACGTGATTATATTCGCCGTGTTAAAGAGAGTAGTAGGGAGATGCCTTTTCGTTACGGTCGCTGCAAAAAGCTAAATATTTATTATTTTATAGATACTGCATCTAGTCGTTACGCTGGTTGTATTGCTGCAAGAAGCGAATGCGAACTATTTATTTCTAAAGAGAAGTAGGAGAAGGTAGAGGATAAGGAGCGTAAAAAATAATTAGCTCTAGCTTACGCTAAAGAAGAAGCGTTACGCGGTTAATAAGAACTTACTTACTATAAGCGTAAGTTATTAGAAATTAAGAGTTATAAGAGGTTATTCGCGCGTTAAGATAGGAAGTTACTAGACGCCTAGGATAAGGTGCAAGAGACGGAGAGCTCAAGTGCGGATACTCCGTTCTAAAATAATTTCTTCGCTAATCTAGGCTAGTCACAGGCCAATAATCCCTTTCCTAATCTATTAATAGATCTTCTTCTTAACAAATTTTTGTTAGGTTCTCCTCTAATCGTTCCTAATTCCTTCTTGTGGTCTGACGATAGTATTATGCTAATAATTAGTAATAGTTATTAAGGTTTGCTTCTAGTTCCTATGTGTCTTCTAAGTGTAGATATCCTTTCTACTTAATTAAGTAGGTTCGTGGCTAATCCGTGTGTTATAGTATCTTCTTAACTTCGAATTCGGTTTCTTCCTCTGGCTGGTAATAGAAGGTGGTTTCGACTAGTGTCTCTAGGTCCGCTGGTTCTAATTGGTCTATATAGAATACTAGGTGTATTTTGGCGTCTAGTGGTAATTCCAATTAGTAGTTAACCGGTGATATTTGTTTAGAAATAAAAAATGGCCTAACCTTAACATAATCTAGTTTCTTATGCTTTTTCTTCTGGGTTCGAAGATTTTTCGTAAGTAGATATGATTTATCCCCCTTCTTTAGCTAAGGTGCCGTTTTTCTTTTTCGGTTCGTGTAGGAAATGCTTTACTATTAAGCTTTCTCGAGGTTCTCTCGGAGTTATTAATGTATTTCTTTTATTTTTATAGCCGTGTTAATGGCTTCTTCCACTCTAATAGTAGTAGGAAATATCTAATTAAAGAAATATGGATGTCTTCCGTGGTTTGCATAGAACGGTGTATATCCAGTTACTACTAATATCTTGTTATTGTATACTAATTGGGTACCATTTACCATTCTTTTCTTATTTCGCGCATGCTCTGACTGCTAAGTCGCTTGCGTTTGTTTCGATACGCAGGGGTTTGTTGTCCTAGAAGTGTATAAGGACTAGTGGCGTAATACATGCTTTCTATAGCGTTTAGAATGCTTGCTCGCATTCTTTTGTCTAGTTAAAAGGTTTATCTTTCTTTATAAGGTTCGTAAGTGGTAGCGTAATTCTGGAGTAGTCTGTGATAAACTATCTATTAAATCTAGTAAATCTAAGGAAGGCTTATACTTCCTTAAGGTTAGTAAGTAATTTCTACTTTTTTACTTCCTTAATCTTCGAAGGGCTTACTTAAATACTTTTGGTATTAATAACATGTCCTAGAAACTCTAATTCTATAACATGGAATTTACATTTCTTAAGTTTTAATTATAGGTTGGCGCTGTCTAGTGCTCGTAGTACTATTTATACGTATTATATATAATCCTTCTCTTGTTCAGAAAATATTAGGATGTCGTCTAGGTAGGTAACTATAAATATATTAAGGTAGTTCCTTAGTATATTATTAATTATTACTTAGAACGTTGCTAGTGCGTTCGTGAGTCCAAAAGGCATAACTTAGTACTTAAATAGTCTATATCTAGTTTAAAAGGCTGTCTTCTACTCGTCACCTACTACTATTTGTATGAGGTGGTATCCGTCTCGTAGGTCGAATTGTGTAAATATCTTGGCTCGTCCTAGCCTGTCTCGAGACTCTTGTATGTTTGGTAGTAGGTATCTATTCTTAATCGTCATGTTATTCAGCCTTTTGTAGTCGATGTATAGACGTTGTGTTCTATCTTTCTTTATAATAAATATTAGTAGTAATGCTGCTAGCGATTCTAACTTACGTATCTATTATCTCTTAAGGGCTTTCTTTAGGAATTCGCGTGTCTATTAGAGTTCTTTTGCGCTTTATCTATATAGTGGTCCGAAGGGTGGCGTCTTTCCCTCTTCGAGAACAATACGATAATCTTAGTATATATACTTAGAAAGGGCGTTGGCTCCTTTTTCTTCCTAAAACAAATAACTCTATTCCTTATATTTATTAAGGATATTAAGAGGTGTACTATTCTCTTCGTGCTTGCGCTTTATAACCTGGTGGTTCCTACTAGCGTCTACTAAGTTAGTTTCGTGTTTATTGACTTCTGGTCGCGAGACTATATTATTAATAGCTCTCTTATCTACTATTATACTCTATTAATACGTAAACTTTACTTATAATGCACAGTTGCAGCGCTTAAAGGATAGCTCTTTCTTTTTCTAGTTAATTATAGGGTTATGCTTCCTTAACTAAGGTAATCCTAAAATCACGTCGTAATTAGCTTCTTTAATAATATTAAGGGTAATCGATTCCTAGTGTCTATAGATCGTAAGGGTGGTTTCGACCTCGTATTCAATAGTTGCTTTGCCGGGCATCAGTTGTCCATTCGCGACATAGATAGCATAGGATATGGCCTTCTTGCGCTTATAGAGTCCCGCTCTATCAAGTGCTTTTCTTGACACATAGCTTTCCTGTGCTCCTGAGTCCAGCATGGCTTTCATCCATGTTTCTTTAAGCTATACTAGTAGCTTAATTAATGCCTAACTATTCGTGGCATTTAGTTCCTTAAAGGCGTTTTCTCGCCTAAGCCTAGGTCTAAAAAAGACATTTTCTTCGTAACTAGCTTTATAGGTTCAAGGTGTCCTTTCTTCTTTTTTCCTTAAGGCTACTACTAGGCCTTTTTTAGGATAGCTTCACCGTCTTCTTCCTTTGTTACCATTTCAATCCTAAGGGTCATGGTCCCTTTTAGTACGCGATTAAACCCATGCTTTTCTTTTTACTCCTTATATTCCTTATAGTTAGGGTGTAAGTATATTTGCTATTTATCTAACGCGTATTTTCTATTAACTAGTAGTAATAGTGCTTAGTTTAGTGCTTAGTTAAGGTGTAGAAAGTATCGCGTTTTACATTTATCCTAAAGGTAAACGTCGCAATAGTTAATAAGGCAGTTAAACTACTTCTATCTACATTATTAATATATTTAGGGAAAGTAGCTATATTCCTTAGCTTAGTAATAAAAGGTATATTAATCTTCTTTATAAAGGGTCTATTATATAGTCTCGTGCGTAGGGTTACAGTAGTCTAGGTCGTACTATAGTTCGTAGTTCGGGTTTTCGTTTAGGTACTTCTTTTTAGGGTCTTCGTGGGTATAGTAATAAGCTAGCGCATGGGGTTCCGAGACACCCGGGGATATGAGACACCGCGCAGAAATCCTCCACCCTTCAAAAAATCGCGATATCTCCACATCCACCCTACCAAAATGGCCAACCGTGAGGCAGCAATTTAAGCAGCTATTAGTGATCTTAATGCTGGCATTTTTCCTAGTTAACGAGCTGCTGCAAAGGCATATAACATCCTTATAGCCACGCTATCTAGGCGCGTACGCGGTTTACAAAACTGGCAAAATAGCTACGTATACTAGTAACGATTAACTCCATAATAAGAGGACTTCCTTGTATAATAGATACTTAAAGAGGACGCGCGCGGGTTTCCTCCTTCTTACGCTTATATATAAGAAATAGTAAATTAAATCTTTAAGATAAATAGCAACCACGCGTTAGTAGGTAAATACTAGATATTTTATTTTATTAAACGTAACCCACGCGTTGCCTCTATTATAGGTAAGAAGATTAAGGCTACAAGAGCTAAGGGAGTAACTTAGGAGGTAATACGCGAGTTTCTTAAGCTCTATAAGTAGCTCCGCGTTAAGTTAGACATACGCAATAAGGATACGTGGAATATAAATAAGACTAGGAAGGCCCTAGGCGTATGTGCAAACACTAGAGTACTCGCAGGAAGCCAGGAAAAGAAGGCTTACTATTAGTCTCTAGAGAATCGCGAGTAGGCGTCGATAATCGAGTGCGTTTCTACAATAGGGAGAAAGCTACGGCTAGCTATTATTTTTAAAGATAAAAACCTGCAGAGCACCTGGTTTCTATTAACAATATCTAACTAGCTATACGCAACTTTAGAGAATAGCTAGATATTTAATATAATAGGGGCTAAGTAGCTACAACGCGTATTTCTGCCAGATACTGTGCCCTTAGAGGATCGCTGGCGGATGCTAATATTAGATAGCCACGGCAGCCATGTTAACCTGGATTTCCTGTGGATCTGCAAGCAGAATAAAGTCAGGCTTCTGTTTCTCCCTACGCACTCCTCGCACGTTCTGCAGCCACTAGATCTCTCTGTTTTCTCAGTAGTGAAACGATTCTATCGCCAGCAGATCCACGAGTTATCACACCTAGATAATGCTGCGCCGGTTAAAAAGGAACGTTTTATTATTACCTACAACGCTGCTAGAGAGGCTGCGATTACTAAGAGAGTAATCCGCGCTAGATAGGCTATTGCAGGCATCTGCCCGTTAAATATTAAGCGGGTAGTTAACTTATCTTAAGTCGCTCGAAGGCCTGTTACCCCCCCTTACCAGAATCAGGCTTATCTCGCTAAGAGCTCTCTCTACACTCCCCATAGCCCTCGGGATCTGTTTATAGCTTAAAGGCAGCTCTACAGCGCTGAGAAATTAAGCCACAAGATTCACTAACTATTTAAGAAAGCTAGCAAGGTAATTATAATAGCTAATACACGCTTAGCAGCGCTAGAAGCAGAGAATAAAAGATTATAGAGTTAACTTAAGGCCCTTAAGCGTTTGTAACTACGAAAGAAAGTTCGTATAGACCTAAATTAACACTTTACTAGCATAGATTAAATCATAATAGCAAAGCAGGCATCTGCTCTCCTAGAGCAACAAAACAGTAGTACTTCTGCAGAAAAGGACGCAGAAAAAGCTGCAGCAGAAATAGCAGCTAAAACTCTACAATCTATGTGTAGCGAGTGGCAATTATAATTACGCTGAATGAATTATCGCGATTTTTTAAAGGGTGGAGGATTTCTGCGCGGTGTCTCATATCCCCGGGTGTCTCGGAACCCCATGCGCTAGCTTAGTCTGCCATTTCACGTGCTGCCTTACTAACTAGATCGGGTTAGTAGGCGTGGTGAAATGCGGCTATGTAGTCTTATTATTTTATTATTATAAACCCGAAGTCTCCTTCCTTTGGTTAGTGTCTTTCCAAGAAGTCAAAAACACTCGTTATCTTACTAGTAATAGGTTTGCTTTAGCTAGGGTGAGGTGTAGGAGATTAAGGTGTTAGCTCCTTCTCTTTCTTATTTAAACTTTTATATGCATCCTCGTAGAGTCGTAAGTTAGGTAACTCTAATTGTTCCGATTCTTCGTCGTGGATGTTAACTTATTTAATAGCGTTTATTACTTGCTATTCTTCGTTAGTTATTTCTTTATTAACAGTTAGTACGTTTAGTTACCTAGTGATCTTGTTCTTAGATCTGCAGTTCCTGGCTATGTGGCCTAGTTTGCTATATATAAAACATTTACGCGTCTCGGTCCCCTGTCGTTAGGTTCTATCTAAGATACGTTAGTTAGGCTTTTAGAAGCCTGTAACCTTTCCTGTTCCCTTTTCTAGGTTATTAAACTAGATATCTTCTATTAGTTAGGGTCCGTAATAGTTGCGTTGCTTGCGTTAAGGTGTTTTTAGTGGCGCCCTGTAGACTACAGGTGCCTGTCGTCCAAAACTGGCGTTTCTTAGATTCCTGCGGAATTCTTCCTGCAAGGCGAACCATTCCCTATTAATGCGGATAGTCTCTTTATATAGTTCTTTTAGGGTCTCTACCTTTACACCGCTGCGCAGTAGTTCCTTACGCACGTTACGTTTAAGTCCTTATTTATATATTATTTTAAGAAATTTATCCTCCTAGTTAAGTTGCATAGCGTACTTGCGGAATTCGGCTACATACTTAGCTATAAATTATTACTATTAGATTGTCTAGATCGCACGCTTAGCGATAGCGGTTTTATTAGTAATTCTAAATATCTATTAGAAGCATTTCTTAAAGTTAGCGTAGTCCTTAATAATATTAATAGCATCTTCGTTGCTATTAATGTAGTCTTTATCCTCGTTATCGTAATCCATGTCTAGGTATTTAACTAGGTAAGGATAGATCTATTCTTTAGCGCTTCCTCGCATATAGGTCGCTACGAAGATAACCTTCTTTTTATCTTTAAGGTCTTAGTTTTAGTTAAAGAAGTAAAGGTCTAGTTGCAATAGCTAGGTGTTAAGGAGGGTATAATTACTATTATATAAGTTAGGTTTATGTGCCTTGTTCTTGCCATCCCCCATAGGGGTGACGTGGTTGTCCGAAGCCATGGAAGAGGTAGGGGTCCTAGTAGTACTTATATTAAGGGTGTTTAAGATGTTAAGATCCTAAAGAGGTAGCTATTCTCTAAGGGGCTAAGGTTAGTTCTCGGGCAGGAGTACTAGTAGGACAAGAAAGGGTTATAGTAATAGCTTACGCCTGTTACTAAGGGCGTTAGTATTAAAGGTGTGTATAGCATAATTAAATTAACAAGATTGCTTATTTAGATCTAAATAATAGATTAATAAATAGGTTAAACACGAATGCCTTAAGGGTATTCGTGTAGGTTTATATACAAGAGGGGTAAACCTTACCGTCTATCTCTCTTTCTACTATCCCTAGATTCCGATAGATGGTCGCGCCGTCCGTGGATAGTGTACCTCCTATAATCTTGGCAGGATAGTATGTCTTGGCTGGATGGTACATCACGTGACCTCGGTTACGCGACCCCGCCAAGTGTCACTTCCACTAAGGCCCGTTGGTCCTCCGCGTTCGATACATGTTCAGATCCTAACATGGTCCTATAGTGTCCTATAGTCTTGGCGTCTGAGACAGCCTGGGATATTACGTAAGCCTAGGGTGGGGCCTGATTGCCGTCATAAGGCCTATCGTCCCACCTTTAACTTCTGGTCCGTAACAATAAGGGCACGTATTATTATTTTCCTAGTATTATATTTTTAATTAACGTTACTTTTTTATAATACTTAAAACGCGACGCGTGTCTTACTTTAAAAAATATTATTATTATAATTATGCTACATATTCTTTTTTTTAATATTTTATTTATAAATTACTTTTGCTCCTTTATCTCTTTAAAATAGGTGTAGTAGGACCCTTTATAATTATACTTTAAGGCTCTATAGAATTAAAGATAGTAGTTTTTAGAATTATAATTCTTTTTAATATAGTTATTATAGCGCTTATCCTTTTTATACTAAACCCTTTATATGTCGCGCTCCTCTCTAATTTAGGCTAAAATTTTATTAGTAAAAATAATTTACTTAAAATTAAAGCTAAGGCTATCTCTATACTTATATTTATTAATGTTATAAATAAAAGCCTACTAACGTGTCCGTGCACCCAATGCACGGATTCAGCCAATGCACGCCGAACATCCGACGCGTCAAAACTCCCTACTTTCAACACGCGATAACTCCAC